>VZTX01027007.1:0-52485 GCA_013400915.1 Pardalotus punctatus | reverse complement strand
TTCTATGCGATTGAGGCCTCTGTTATTCCTTATCCTGAGGATGCATGAGCTCTCTGGCTCTCGGGTGTGTGTGTTTGTGCTTTCCAACGGCACAGATGAGAAAAAAGTCTCCTTGCACAGTACCAGACTCTACTGGCTGGAGTGGTCCAATATCAGAGACCCGCCCAGAATATGCAGGGACCTATTCCACCCCACCATTGCCTGAATGCGGCATCCTGTCACTGGTTACCGCAGAGAAGAGATCAGTGCCTGCCCCTTCTCTTCCCCTCACAAGGCAGTTGTAACTGCAATGAGGTCTCCTCTCCCCTCAGTCTCCTCCAGGCTGAACAGAGCTTTTAGACACTAAATACAACGTCTCTTGCATTTTTACATATACTTTAAAATGCTTTAGAAATGGAGAATGCACAGGCAGGCTTATAACATTCATTAAAGTTTCACACACAGTGTTTCCCGGGGGAAATAGCTAACATTTTTGTTGCGACTTTACTGAGCAAGGCATCCCACTATGATGAACTTAAATGGTAGAGAAAAATCCAGGTTTGGTACTAGGGCAAATTTCTTAATGCCAGGAATAGTGAGGGTTGAGAGGCATTGCCCAAGGATATTGGTGAGTATCCACCCCCAGAAATATTTGAAAAAGAAAAAAACTGCAGTTATAAGTGATCCTGTCTTGCAGTAGCCAGCTGAACTTCATGAATACTTGAGGTCACCTCCAACTTTATTATTGTATGCTACTCTGTTCCATAACTTACTATGAGAAATATCGGCAGAAAAAGCCCCTTCATCCTGGTGGAAGTGTGTGCATTGCATCTGACAATATCCTGTGTGTGGTGTCAGGAAATCCACAGGCACCTCCAGCAGCCACAGAGGAGTTACAAGCCATGTCAGCCATGGTTCAGTATCCCTACTGGTGAACCATCACCCTGATAAGCATGAGGCACATGCCAGAAGGACAGACAAAATTAGAGTTTAAAGCAGAATAATTATGTGAGACTCTCCCCTTTCTCAGAATCTAAAGGGGGAAAAAATGTTGCTGATAGATTTTGTAAGAAAGCCACAGACATGATAGGAGCAAACACACTTTTTTTCTGCAGCTGCTGCACAGCTGGAGTGTAAGACAGATCTAGACTTTGGCTTTTTCCATCAGTTTCTTGCAGGCTTTCTTCAAATATGGATTAGAAAATTGAAGGGGAACAGCAGGGTGGGACACATCTATTAGGACAGAGGAGCAATGATTACATTTTTCAGAAGTGTGAGAAATGCTTCATAGGAATGAGCAGAAAGCCTGCACCATCCTGTAAGTTCTTCAAAGCAGTGTCCAAAAAATGCTTATTGCATAATTTTCCCATTAAAATTATATATACATATATTTTATATATATTTTTTTAATTTTTCCATTAAAATTAAATATAATGAGGGTGATGGCAAGGAAGTCCTTAATTTTAGCACCATTAGATAAAATGAAGGTGACAAGTGATCACTGTCAGGTTGAAAGCATTTAGTCTTCTTTATAAATTGAAACACAGTGTATAATTCCTACTGATATTGATTTTATATCCTGAACAGATGGATTTCCTTGTCATCCTGACTGGTTGTCTCAGCAAGGAGGCCAAGATTCGAGAAAACCCAGAAGAATTAAACATCAGGAAAAATGAGTATCACTGGAGGGGGTTTGTAATTTCCCTTCAAAGTATAATATAATTTTTAAAAAAAGTAATGCTGGAGTATGTTTCATATGGGCTGACAAAGAGAAGAAAGGCAACATTTCCTAGTCCACTTACTGGTGCAAAAGGAGACAGATAAGAAGCAATATTAGGAAATTTACATTGCCAAGACAAACGCTTTAAGAAACCCTATAATGCAGGGCCAAAGACTTTTATCTTAAAACCAAAGATGATTTTCTCTCTGAATATGGTATCTAATGTCTAAATGTCAAAGGCATTCTGGTTTGAATACAGTATTTGATTTATGGCAGGGACAGATGGGACCTTTCTGTTTCTTTTTCGAGGCAGGATTTCTGATCTGTCCAGTGACTGATCCCAAGATAAAGGATTGGATAGTCAAAGGAGGATTAGAGTTACATTTCATGAAAACTGAAGGAATTTCTCAGCACTAGTAGAAGGCATCCTCAATAAGAAAGACAGCAGTACAGCTCTGCCATGAAAGACTCATTAATCCATGAGCAGCCACAGAATGTGACTTCTTCTCTAATTCCTTGCTCTAATTGCCTTGCTATTGGTGCCAGTTATTAAACTTACAGAATGTATCTTAATAAAATGGAAGAAACACACATCTTTCAGTGTCTTATATTCACTTCGTGTGGAGTCGTCAAGTTCAGCAGCCTCATTAACTTTGCAGGGTCTGAGCCTTAGTGAGTAAGCCAAGTTCACTCAGCCCTCTACAAATGCAGCTGGTTACAGTACTTCAACACTTCAAAAAAAGAATGAAAAAAATATGTTGATCAATAATTACTACTCCTACAGTGAGACAGCCATGAATTATTTTAGTCAGAGTAGGTTATCCCCAACCTAAAAATTTATTTTTGCTGCATTCCTTTTGAAGTATCTAGAAGTTGTGCTGTTGAACAGAGTGGTTTTCTTATTTTACTCTGAAAAAATTGCAAGAGTGAAAAAAAAGCCAAGGAGGCATAACACATTATTTCTCATAGACTAACTTGTTTAATTTCCCAGTTGGCAGAATAAGAAATAAAGTTGTGTACTTTTGCTTTTAGGATTAAAATATTTTTTATGAACACACGTGTGTGTTTGTCACTTTGATATTGATATACTCAGCTATACATGGACCATGAATAGAGATATATAAGCTTCATTAGAAATTATGTAAATCTAAGTAAGTGGGCATAATCTGGTGTCAAAAGATGACATGACAGGGCACAGTTGCAAGTAAAAACATAAATTCAAATATGGAAGGAGACAGACACAGAAATCTGGCCTAATGGGGTAAAATCTGCTTTACATCTTGAACATGTTTTCTGCTGTAATTTCTGCATAATGTTCTTGTAATCTCTATGGGTGCAGATTTCATCGGCACAAATCTATGTATTCTTACTGAATACTCTGTTTTTTCATGTAGGGTTTACACCACAGCTGTCTGATACCTTTTCTTTTTCAGTAAGTTCAGTATTTATACCACGAACATCCCAGCTTTGCTCTCCAAAAATTTTTCCACATTAGATCAGATTTTTCTGTCCCTCCAAATTATAATCAAGCAAATTAAAGTCATCTTTAATGTCTCCTTTCTATGTTTTCTCCTATTTCTTCTCCTTAGTTAAGTCTGCCTCACACATTCCCTCTCTCTGGCTTGGGGCTGAACCTGTGCTCCAGCCCTGTGACAGTGTGACAGGGCAGGTGACGCCTCTCTCTGCAGAAACGCTGCACTGGCCATTCTGCTGGCTCAGGTGAGATTTCTGCATGGCTAGGTTGCAAGTACTAAAATTCAATATTAAGTAACAGTATATATCACTTCACAGCAACATTTTAATGAGTTTTAGAACTAGGCTGCTAAACCCAAGTTCTATAAAAAGAGAGACCAGAGAAAAAAACTTTAATATATAGAAGTTGTCTTTACATTTACTACTTCATTTTATGCTCGGTCATTCATTAATCTACTGCAATAATGTATTGAACCCTTTCTGCTATTAATTCATGTACTTTATCAATGACACTGGTTATTGGCTGTCATTATACATGTGCATATAAATTAACAGAGAGATAGGAATTGTCTTCTTTATTTCAGTTTGACTTCTTAAGGCTTGCATAGCTATCAATTTTCCAAAGAGTGAGCTTTCAGCACTTTAAAAAGCAAACATTCCAATCATAAAATGCTCAGAAAATGAGGGACCAAGTTATCTTTTAATATCAGACCACTTTCTGTGGGCAAAACAGGTTAGTCTGGGGCACAAGAAAGAATTATTGTGCAAAATTCACAAAGAAGGAATATGCAGGTGCTCCAACTTAGACTAATAAATGCATTTTCTTCATCAAGAAGAGGTAAAGGAATAATGTCACTGAAGACAAGGAGCCATTGGACCGGAGCCACCTGGGTGTGCTTCACCAGAAAGAGCTGCATGTTGTCTGGCCGTACCTATGTGGCAGCCAGGAAGACATTTCACATCCTGTATGATTTCAAATTTTTATTTAGTGAATTCGGTATTGTATAAACTTCAGTTCCGTTTTAAATCCTGTGAAAGAAAACACAGTTATATCCCTGAAACACAGGAATGGGAGTATAGAAATCAGGAAGTTACTCGTGGCTGAGCCCCAGAGGTTTTGTGGAAAGGACAACCACACACATAATAGACAGAGCAAGAGCAGTAGTTCTTAAGGTATCAGATTCACAAGAGCTTCTGCTACAAAAAAAGTTTTGCTTCTTTCCATCCTCCATCCTCTGCATATTAGCTCACAGGATGCATGGCACAGAATTCTGATAAAATCTCATTGATTTGTTGTGTATTAAAGTTTTCCAAACACTAACCCACAAACTTGGGGTAAAATTAATTTCTTCTGCCAAAGCACTTAATCTAAATGCTCCAACAGTCTAATGAAGAAAATGTTATTTTGAAGGTTGCCTGGAAAAAAGATACACATAAATACTTATTCCACAAATTTAAGAGATAAAAATATGACAAAGTTATTCCAATAAAATACTTGCCAGTTGTGCAAACATTCCTCCACCCCACCCCCCCCACCCCCCCCCAGTGTAGAGCCATGGAATCAGTAGAAAAAGTCCTCCCAGCTCATCATAGAAAGTGATGAAGAAATGAAAATAAGAAAGTAAGTAAGAAAATATGAAATCTTTAATTACAAAATGCCTCCTTCAGCATTTTACTGAAATTATTAAGGGATTTCTGTGAATTGCAGTTGTTTTCTTTGGCTTACAGGCTGAATCTGGAGGTTTTATACTCCCTGATAAAAGTGGCTGTTGAAAACAGGGCAGAAATGATGAGGACTAAAGCACACGAGTTGTGACAGGTCTTTTATTATCCCACTGAAAACTGAAAGGGGGAGGCAGGGAATATTTTATGAGTAATGTGTTTCTTACATTTTGGAAGAAAAGAAATTATAGAAATATGGTGGGAAACGCCATGAAAATTCATAGCAGAGCTGTGGAAGACATGTAACAGTCTATTTTGGGACAAAAAGGAAAAAGATTAGCTAGACAGAAAAAACCTGCAAAACTTGGGTCTATTGTACCAGTACAAGAACCCAATCCAGAATGCATGTTTTTCAGTACTGCCTGGTTGCTAGCACCAGGGTTTCAGATTCTGGCTTTATCTTTGCTGATAACCAAAACCCTCATCACACAGATGGAGGCTACCCTTCCTTGATCTCCTCTCCTACCTGGCTCCAGCTCCCGGCGTCATCTCCTCTGAGTTAGAGCACTGTCCTGGGCAGAGGAAACACATGTCTCAGTGCAAACCCCACCACCTCTCTCAGCAGCTATTTTTGAGCAAGAGAGACCCTCAACCCTGCAGGCATGTCCCTTCTCCAAGAGGCCATCAGCATCCAGGTCTTGCCCTGGCAGCAGTCCCAGTTGCATCCAGTGCCCAGGCTCTCCCTGGACGCAGAGTAGCAGCACCACGGGGCCCAGGCTTTCTGCTGGATTTGTGCTGGTAATGGGACCCACATGCAGTGGCTTTCCTGAAGCAGTTCCTCTCTCCACACCGACCTCACAGGCAGCCAAGGCATCAAACACAACGAGTGTAGAGGAGCCCTGGGGACTGGGCTTTTCCCATGCTGCCACAGTTCATGTTGGGTGCTCATTAGTAAGGGATGAGGAAATTTTCCTGTGTGCAGCAACATGTGCAGAGTAATGACTGTAGCAATGGTGTAGGGTGGTGATCCTCTCTGTTTTGGATTCCAGTACTACCGTGTAAATTCTTTGGAGAAGCCGGTCACCAATTCATTTAATGTTAGACACCGTTCTTTAGCAATATCATGATGAAGAAATAGTACAAAATATTTGATGAAGTATTAAACAAATAAATTTAGCTAATCACTTTTTAAATATGCATCTATTGAAGAACCAAATGAAAGTAAGGGATCTATTGAGGAACAAAATTTTAAGCTCCAGGTGCTGAATTCACTTGTCCCTTTTCAAAGAAAAGGATGAGAAAAACTAGGTAGACTTCTGTTCCCTATCTCTGTTGTACATAGGCATTTATGGTTTATGTATTACAGTCTGAAGACAATGAGAGGCCTGTGAGGGCACAGAAGGTAGTCTACAGCTGGTAGGCAGCTCTATATTTCATTATGAAAGCACTTGGTGTTTTGTGAAAGATAGTGTCTGAACAGAAATGTTGATGTTAAATGTATCCATTATTCAAATAGCCCAGAGATCAGACTGACTTCTCTACCCAGGAAAATGTTCAGGATCCCACTGATGCACCTTTCCTGTCATCGATTTCAACTCCCTGTCTGCTCAGGCAGACCCAGGGAGGGTGGTTTTTGTGGCTGCCACAGACTATTTGCATGCTGGTCTTTTTAGAGTTCAGATCTACCTTTGACTGAAGACTTAACTGAGTAAAAATATTAACCTATGACCTGTAGAATTTCCAGAGCAAAATTGTTTTGTGATCAGATTTTCTACTACTAAAAATGTACACCCCATTCACATTCCAAAATAGCCATTTCTAGTGGTTTCTCTGTACCTTTCCCACGATGAGTGGCATTTTTCACTGCTACATCATTCAGGGTTTCTAAACCACTTGTACGGCCATAATTTCCCAATATTTTTGCCACCTTTATCCAAAACTTGATGGAAAGTGCATTAAGATAATGCAGTTCTGAGGATTGTCCATAGGCCTCCAACTGTGGTCATACAGACTTCTTGAGGATGACTGTTTGGGAAGTCCCTTTTTTTTCTTTTTTCATTTTTGAAAGGAAATTTGAGTTTTCATTAATCCCCTGAAGTGCAAAGAACAACATGACTGGGAAGCCTGTAGTGTCATTAGGGAGAATTGAAATCAAACATAGCAGAGAATGAGAAGAGAATGAGAAGAGAATGAGAAATTGCAGACAGGGTTGACAGAGTCAGTTTCTGAATAATGACTGCTCTTAGGTCAGCCTCTTTCTTGTGGTCAGACACCACTTGAGCCAAGCTAGCAGCTCTGCTATTTGTGAACAATGGGTTTTGTCTGCAGGAAAATGCTTTTGCTACAAGTTGGGAGAGCTCAGTGACATCAAGCAGAGCGCCTGAGGGCAGCAGCAGCCATTTCAAGAGCAGGTGGCAGAAAATGAGAAAACAGCATTTCAGCTGCTTGGCTCTGTGAGACCTGTCTCCACAGAGAGGAGACCAGTCACTTGCTAAGGTTAGAGCCACCTCTGCTTAGGGTTCCCTGCACACCCCTTAATGAACCCATGCAAGATGTCAAATCCACATGTTGAGTTGATTCATCCCTTTTCAAAAGTAATGATGCCATGAGCTGGTGCACGTGCTGGTAGTGCTTGGGGAGAGCAGTTCTCACCCACAGACTACTGGGATGTTCAGCCATGCACCAAGGCATGGCCAGAGGAGCAGCTGCCTGGGCAAGGGATGGTTTGGAGCTCTGCAGCTCCTGGGACACTTTGCTTCCCAGGGTTGGGAAGAGGCCATGAGGAAAGGTTAAGGGGGCAAAGAAAAGCACCTGTGGGTCCTGGTTCTCTGTAAGGACATCTAGTAATTTCAGTCTTCATTTTGCCCTGGTGCTAGTTGGCACCAGAATCTCTCAGAAACACCGTGCCAGCAGTCTTCATCAAGACTAAGTACGACAGCAGGAGACGTGCTGCTCTGCAAACCTTCCATGCTGTTAGCTAAACCTGCACAGATCTTAATTGCCATTTCTGTGGATCCTTGCAGAGTTGGGGGCTATTCACCTTGTGCAGAAAATGTCAAGTCTCACCCAAAACAATTCTCTTTCTACTTTAAATTAACAACCACTCTCAGTTTCCCTTTACTGACTGCCCTTTTATTGATGAAAAAGAAAACTCATTTTTTAAGTGACAAGAGAACTCTTTCTCTTCCATTTATTGTAGTATCCACCTGAAGAAACTATTGACATCAATAACACTGAACATCATGAGAGGGGAAAATCAGGTCCCACAGATTCAGAGGATTTAAAGGGATCATTGGCTCAGAAAAGTTATAACACAATTTTCATTGTCACCAACAATTGTACTGTTCCACCAGCAAAGAAATCTTCTCTTTCAAGAATGTTTTTCAAAATCTCTTTAGAAGGTCAGTATGCTCTATTCTGAGCCCTCTTCTGGTGAGTGCTATTTAGCAGATATTTTAGATTAAATAAATGAGACGGGAAGAATTGTTTTGTTTTCTCTTTTCCAATGCTGAGAAAATTTGCTTAATGAAAGTCCAGCTTTTGAGGTACTGGGCCATCTGTGGACAACCACATTGTGAAGTTTGCTTATTTGTACAAAATCCTGATGATGGATCTCATATGCTTAAGCAAAACCACTTCACTGGAACATTGGTTAAACTACTGTTCATACACTGAAGTATTCCACGAGAAGAAAAGGGTTTTTCTGGTTCACAGAGTGCATTTGAACTCTGTTCTGAGCTGCAGAGTCTATAACACACACTGCTGAGAAACACTGAAAAAACTCAAAAGATTCCAGTATGAGTGAGACACTGAAATGCACTTAGACCTTCAAGAGCTGACATTAGTTATGTGTTTTGTGAACAGCTGTCACATAAATAATTCCAAATATTTGGTCTTTAGTTTCACATTTTGTTCCTTCCTCGTTATTATTTTTGCTTATTGTTCAAATTCCCCATCAAAAAGCCTAACAAACACTTCTTATCAAACATTTCTTGGCCTCTTGCTTCACATCTCAGCTGCCCGGTCACCATTTCATTTCACTTCACTCCACTCAGACAATCTATATCATGTAACAAGTCAATTATTTATTGGAAGTTAATTATGTGTTATCTAATATAACGGTCTATATTAGATATTTTTTAATTATATAGTATAACAACTATATAATACATTATAGAAAATATTATATAATTATTACATATCATATAATTCATTATATAATTACTACACTGTATCATATACAAATATAATACATGCACAAAGCACCATTACAAAATGTCAAAATAGAATGATACCTAATGTCATATCTTAAGATATATTTAATGTGTGTCTAGGGATAATTAATCGCACATTTTTGTTAATCTCAATGATTTTTAACAGTCTGTTCATTAATTCATATCAAACTCAAAGAAATGTTTCCTCTTCACAGCATTTGCCTTAGAAAAGAACAAAAATTAAAAGAACTGATCTATTGGTCATTCACTATCAAGGCACTTTGGCTGTTTATTAGATATGATTCATATTACAAGATCATTTCTGCAACATCATATGCTAATATTACTTGTCTTCCTGACCAGCAAACTGGAATTCTTTTAAGGGTAGTGGTATTAAAGCTTTCGGTTGCATCACATCTCTACAGATAAACACGCCAAATATACCTATAGCATGGGGAAGATGCTCTTGATCTTTCCCAGAATTTAGAACATATTTTCTTGACATATCTTTTGGGGAATATTTTTAAGGTTGATCATAATCAGTGATCTGTTTACAGCACAGAGCTGTAAACCAAATCTGCAGCCCTTTCTAGCAAGCCAATTAGCAGGACTCATTATGCAAAAGAGGATATTCCAGCAGATTTTCTGTTTTATTTATGCTGAGCTCTACTCTAAGATACCTTTTGTTTCTCCTTGGTTAAGAACAGAATTGAGCTACTCATGCACACAGAAAATAAAATAAAAATGTTAAGGAGACATCTTTTATCTTTCAGTACAATATTTGTCCTGAAGTATACAAAAATGCTTAGAGGATTAGATCACTACACCTAAACTATTTCAGTGTGTCTAGCTGTGCTTGCACTGGTGCAGCCTCACCTTGAATATTGTGGGCAGTTTTAGTCACTGCAATATAAGAGAGATATTAAACTCTTAGAGAGCATCCAAAGGAGGGCAGCAAAGACCGTGAAGGGCCGTGAGGGGAAGCCATGTGAGCAGTGGCTGGGGTCCCTTGGTCTGTTCAGCCTGGAGGAGACTGAGGGGAGACCTCACTGCAGTTATGACTTCTTGTGAGGAGAAGAGGAGGGGCAGGCACTGATCTCTTCTCTGTGGTGCCTGGGGACAGGACCAGAGGGAATGGTCTGAAGTTGTGCCAGGGGTGGTTTAGGTTGGATATTAGAAAAACGTTCTTCACCCAGAGGGTGGCTGGGCACTGGAACAGGCTCGCCAGGGAAGTGGTCACAGCACCAAGGCTGACAGAGCTCAAGAAGCATTTGAAAAATGCTCTCAGGCACGTGGTGGGACTCTTGGGGATGGTGCTGTGCAGGGCTGGGTGTTGGACTCGATGATCCTTGTGGGTTCTTTGCAACTGAGCTGATTCTGTGATTCTGTGTTTCACACCTCAGGATATGATACAAGACCCCACCACCCCTCTGAGAGTTCTAGTTTAGCTATCCCTATCCATAAATGCCTACATATACTCCCTCCTGTTCAGATAAACCGTGCTTAAGAGTAGCTCTGTTGAGTCATAAAAAATATTTATGCTTAGTCAACAAATTTTTCTTGAACTGGCTTGAGACAAGCCATCCTTTGGCTTTGCATTAAGTGGATCTCGTTTGACTATAGTGGAAACTAGATATTCTATATGTTGGTACACACCTACATGTAGACATCTATAATGTAAGTGACTTAACTTCTGATCTGGATCCCAGTGGATATATTTAAATGCAAAGCTTTGAGACAAAGCTGTTACATCATAAACACAACTTATACCACTGAGGCCACAGACAAAAGCAGAATTCAGCTTTAACTACTTCATCTTTTGTAACATGTTTTGAAGTATTTTGAAGACAATAGTTCTTGCTCTTATTGTTAGGAAACTAGCGGAAAAACTAAGAAAAGAAATGCAGAACGAGGCCAAAAGTAAAGGGTTGGTATGGCAGCCATGTAAGGCAGCCATGTTAAGAAAATAAACCACCATATTTTGTAGATAAAGAACATCTGGCAGAAAATGGTCAGATTTCCCAGTCTCCCCAGTAAAAATTGTAGGAGGTCATCTGTTAACATCCAAGTTGCTCCTTTGAAGGGTGCTCTTGTTCCTTGTCCTTGCTGCACCTGATTAAGTTATATTCAGAAGGCCAAAGTGTGAATGACCTGTGACCTCCTCCAGCTCTCCCTTCCAAATGCCACCTGGGATAGTGCAGTTAGGCTGAACCTTACCAACGCTCTCCCTTAGCTCTTTCCTGATAAAGCCAATTTAAAGACCAAGACCCAGCTTGTCAATGAAACCCAAAATAAGGGATTTGTCTCTTGGCAGGAGCAGCAGGTACTGTGGGCTGGCCGAGAGGGCCTTTAGCCCGGTGCCATTTCTGCGTGAGGTCCAGAGGGTGGCTCCAGTGAAGCCCATCCTTGCTTCCCATATACTCCCAGGGAAGCAGAGCCTGGACGTGTGTGTTCATTTCTGACCAGCTTGGCAGAAAGCTTCCCATGGCAGGACGGTTCTCTTCTGGGAATTTTTATCTCCTATCCTTATACACGTTGATCAAAGGAACCATGATTCACTTAAGATTTGTTCCACTGTAAATAAAGCCAAAGCCTTAACCACAAACACTTCACATGTGCTTCTTTAGCAGTGTGTAAGTTATGCGCCAGTCCCTCCTGGCTTTTTGCAACTAGTCCAAAATTAATCTATTACCATTCCATGTTGTCTAGCACTATCCTGCTGATCTACAAGGAAAAAAAGCATAGTAAGCAACAACTGAATATTATAAAAGGCTCCCACTTTTGCTGTTTAATGCATTATCTAACTCATATATCTTTGCATTACCACAAGGTTTCTGGAAATTAAAGTGTTGGAACATGATTTGCATGGTACTCAAGATTTTCTGGTAGGCTTACAAGGTATCCAAAGAACAGCTTGAATTTTTGTTAAGATGTATGCCTAATAATTGGAAAAATGGGTGTGTGGTTGTGCAACTGTTGACAGCCAGTGCAGGCATGTTCTCATTTCACATACCAGCACTTTATGTACTGCTGCCTCACATAAGTAAATGTTTCTCCGTTGTCATTTGAAGGATTGTTTTAAAGGCAAGTATCCAAACACATACTATACAGAGAAAACTTTCAGCACTTCAGCATTCCATATACGGGACTGATTTGTCAGCAGACCCTGAATTTCAGTCTCAGGAATCAAGGTGTGAAGCAGAAAGCTTTGACTTCAGCTGTACAGCACACAGCAACTGTCACCCACTGCTGCCACCTCTGCACACTATGCAGGAGCAGAAGGGCAGCACATATCAGACGTGCACAGAAAAGTTGCACTAAGTACTGAAAAACCTCTGTGAATGAACAGATAAACTAGGTTCCAGAGAATTGCACTCAATTTGGAAGCAGCTATTAACCCAAAGAAAACACTGTGGTCAAAGGTAGAAGATTCATTGCACTGAAATTTAAATGTTTGGAGAACTAGCTCAAGAGGCATGGAGCAATATAGTTTCCATCTTCATTTTTCTTTAGATTTTGTAATTACAAATTAATTAGAAATAAGCAACATCAGAATTAGTCAATGTACTAACTTATTTAAAAGACACAATTAGGTAAAGCACTGACCATATCAATAAGAACACCAGGGACTTGTCACATTGTGCCTTAAGCAAATACAGGATAGAGCAGAAATTTTCGTAAGTGTGCAAGTCTGACAGACTGACATAAGTGTGTACTGTAGTTGTAACTGGAGTTCCTAAAATCATAAATGGCAATTTCCCATTTCCCAAGGGATTTCAGAACATCAAATAACTTCACTACAGACATCCTTGTGACAAGTAGAATAGAGATTGGAATTGGGCACTTTGGAGGACCATTCTGACAAGTATATAACTTATTGCTTCACTGTAGACAATTATGACCAAAGTTGACCTGAAAATCGTGTTTTGAAAGAAAATCTTGAGTTTTTTCAATGACAGGCTTAATGGATGGATTCGGGAAGAAGCAGGATAGAGTATACATGAGGAATTGAAGAACTTTCTCCTCTTTTAGTTACTAGGGGTACCTGTGCGGGATGAGCATTAAAATATGCAAACTTGTAATTCTTACCTGAAAACCCGGAAGACTTGTGTAAGAAGTCTTAACTTTTTGGATTGTATGCTTCAAGAAATTTTAGACCTCTGGAAAAATTCCAGACAGCTGGAGGTCAACAGTAGTCAGGTATGAAAAAGGACTGATGGATAAAGACAGTATCTAGACTACTGCTTCAGAGTAACATAGATAATTGTCATAGTGGCTTTTAATCAACCTTTAAAGCACATTTTTGAGGTTTTTCTGGTGAGTTTGAACATTTGTAGAATCTGTTGATCTCCTTTTCCCATTCTAGTATATCATTATCTTCAGACCTGAAACAAGTTTTTAAAAAAGTTACTAAAACAAGCCTTATAAACATATTATTTTTTTGTTGACGATGATGACAACACACCAATTTAAGCAGTGGTTAATTAATTCACTTTGTCAAAGGGGAAAAAATGATGTGTCTGGATTACTTATGCCAGGTTGTCATGGTACCTCTACTCCCTGAAAACCAAATCTGGGGAAGCAGTCTCATCCCAAACATCCTATCCGTCCAAACCGTCTTGGCTGTCACCACTTCAGACTCTGTCAATAACTGGTAATAAGGTTCTTTCATAATTCTCCTTTCCATGTTTATATAAAAGATATAAAGGATTCTGCACTAAGGTTTCTATCACTTAACATTCCACAATGAACACTTAATTCTCAAAAGCTAAATGATCTGTTTATTGACAAGTATCAATCTTCTAACTAGATGTGGCCTCAAATGAATGTTTTGTTTACTGTCTGGCCAAGTGCTAACTCTGCCCTGAGGACATCAGCATTTCTCAATATTTGGGATGTGGTTTTAATCTGTTGGCTTTCTTAACAGAAGTCAACCAGGTGAATACATTTGATTTTGAATGGACTTCCTAGAGAAAAGTGTCAAAAAGTAGAGGTGTGATCTGAGATGACACTCTGATCCTTCAAAGGCATTCATGATGTTTTAAAACACCTGGGTCCCAGCTGGCAGACCTGCACGACCATCAGTAGCTCCACCTTGGGCTTACTAAGCAAAGCATCAGTAGCTAGAAACACCTGGGGTTCCTTGTGTATAACTGATGAAAATACACTACTTGTCAAGTGTATTTTAGAATGATAATCAGTTCATTTTACTTTTACTTATGGTTTTCCCATTCTTCAAAGCAGTCTCCAGGCTAGAGACTGTGTTTACTCAGAGGTGGCAGCGCCAAACCAGGTGACTGGCTCCCCCTCTGCAGTGGGCAGGATGCCAGGATGAGCTCAGGATACTCTGGACACTCTGGACAAGACAGAGACCTTTTGGAACCAACAAATGGGAAAGACCTTTCCCACAGGAAATTTGCTGACCAGTGCACTCTTTGCATGGGTAAGAATTTTAAGATAATCCATATAGATCTCCTTTAAATTTATAGTCATTAAATCCTTATTTAGGCTGTTTATCCCCAGCTATTCAGTCATAAGAAGCCTGATACAGTCCTTGGGAGGGTAACTAAAAATCATGGTATTTTCAGAACAGGACTTTGTTTCTTGCCGTTGTTATATTTGCTATGTGAATTTTGACATTACTTGGGACATACCATTAAAAGTTTTCCCTGCAAGAGTTTTCTTGTCATGTAATCATGTGGTTACAACTCTTGAATTGGTACATTTAAGGACAAGCCACTAAAATAGAAATAATGAGGAGGATTTTTTCTTTGTTTAGAAGGCTTTTAGAATATTCTGATAGATAGATCTTCTCCATGTTGCAAATCCATTGATTCTGAATCAATGACTATCAAAAATTTGTGTTGTACAACGGTGCCATGAAAAATTGTGAAAATGCTGTGGACTCCTAATCCTTCCTTTCAGGGAGTCCTTACATAAAATTTAAGGCTAAGGATTATTAACATACTTTTGTTTACACCTCCAAATTACCGTTTTTTTCTTTATGCTATATTTTTCTTTCTGTAGTATGAAGAGAAGAGATATTCTTCCTATATTCTGTCATGGACTGTTTATTTTCTGTTATTTCTTGTCACTTTCCTTAACTGAAATTGAAGAAGCTATAGCTTGCAAGAGCATGATTTGTTCCTTGTGCATGAAAACATAATGTCCTTCTAGGTTATCTCAGTGGGGTGCACCGTGACTGCAATGCACCAAAAACCATCTGAAATTAAAAGCAAATAAACCAGCTGGGTTTATGTTAAACAAAACAATGGAAAATTCCTATCAATTTAAGACAGCAAGGTTGCAGAAATGTTTCCTGTTCCTATTCTTTGCCAAACTCCCTACTTTCTTTCTTTTCAGCAAGAAAAGTAACACCATGCTGCATTTTCCTGATTGGTGACCATGTTATCATAATGATTCTTTCTTTCCTAACACCATAAAAGGTTATAAACAAGTAACTTAGAAAATTGGTAATATCACAGCTGTTCATTGCAGTTGCCCTCATATCAAAATGTGTAACTGTCATTAATCAAATAATTCAACTTCAATGTTATAGTAGAAAGAGTACTAGCCTGAAATCACAGGGTAAAAGAGACATCTGCCACAGCAGAAATCAGTGTGATCACTGACTGTGACCAATTAAATAACCATTTCAATTTCAGCTGTAAGCCTTTAGTAGCAGTATCACACAAGTCATCACAACATCAGACATCACAGTCATAAATCATGGATCTTTTTGTGCAATACAGACCAAAAATTATGACCCTTGACTTTAAGTTCCCTGTTCTAAGGATAGATATTACTCAGTGATGACAAATGTCAGGTTGGCTTCCTGTATGTTTTGCATGACGCTCTCTAAAACACATAACTACATACCAGTGAAAGCAAATCTGTCTGCAAAAGGAACTACCTGATATAAGAAATTACTCATCTCTAGAATTTGACTCCCTACCAGCTCACTTGTGATTACTTCCGTAATTTCAAAAGGAATGAAGCCAAAATATACAACTTCCCTTTCATTAAACCAGGAAAATTTCCCCAAGATAAGTTTGGATAACAAGAGGAATTCAGAACTTCAAAACCATTCATTTAGGGGCTTGCTGGGTAAGCAACTCTTTTTATTTTTTTAAACAAAGCAAGTGTGTTACCTGAAGTGGCCTTTAGAGAAATTCTCTACCTTTATGAAAAGATCCAATGTCTTGAAAATATCACCAAAAGCCCCAGATTTGGAACGTATTTGGCAGACTAGCCCAGGTGAAATCCTGTTGCATCAGTGAAGGAATTGCAATGGTAATGGTACATGTAAGGGAATTCAGCATAAGGGCAGGAATATTTCACGCAACTGCTCACATCAGCACCTAGAACGTTCTTCTGGCTATCTGTTCTTGTGCAGCTAATCCAGTGTCTCAGAAAGCTTTAGTGCATGTGGATGTGTAAAGGGAAGGTTTCTTATGTCTACAGTTTGCAATTAACTCTCTCTTTCCTACAGTCTCCTGCCTTAGTAAATTCAAACCCTCACAAAATTGAGTTAAAAATAGGAATAAGATACAGAAATTCATGATGAAATGCCAGGAGTTCATCTGTGCTCACATGAGGATTTATCCCTTTGATCCTCCCTCTGACACCTGGCTGTGTCTGTGGCTAATACGTGAGCTACAATGCAAAATGCAAAAGGAATGCAGGCTCCAACACTCCCAAGATGCCAAAAATGCAGTGCACAAACACATTCCTGTGTAAGTTCCTTATCAACACAAATACTCATAAAATGCAGTGTGGAAGGCCCTTTGTCTACAGGTAAGGACTGCAGAGCAGAAGTCACCAAAGCTGAGCACCAGAAAAGCAATAATCAAGTCCTTATGGAAGCCTTCCTATGATTGTATGAAATTTTTTTAGCAGTAACATCACCTCTGGGTGATGTTTTGATGCAGTGCTTGTCTTACTGGAATAATTGCCATTTCTACAAACAGAGAAATAATTTTTAATTAATCCAGACGTACAGATAAACTTGCTTAAAATGAAGTCATTCCCCAGGTTTGGGAGTTTACTTCCCTGAATAGTGATTGAAATGTTCTTGAGAAACAGAAGGCTGGTGGATACAGGGAAAGTGCACCAAATACTGTATTAGGATAACTGAACAGGTTTAATGAGCCCACTATTCTAATTCAGCCTGTTGAAGAATACCTTTAGTGCAGGTAGCTCAGTGTGCAAGCTACAGATTGAGCTCTGGGTGGGGAGAGCAAGAGGAGAGAGGCCAGGAACTGGCACTGACTTTTGCACAAGAAAGGGCACAGGGACCTGTGGCCCAGCCAGATGACCAGACTCTCTGAGACACAGCAGGAGCCAAAGACCTCCAGACTTCCACATGCTTAGACTGTGAAGATATAAAAGCCCAGGGTTTCCTTTGTTTGGGTTCCCTCCTCAGAAGCACCCAGCTTGAGCTTTTATCTCGTTATTTAGTTATTGGACCAAGACTAAATTATTTTAAGGATCCAGATTCTGGAAACCCAGAATTGAGCCACTAAGGAAACCTGGTCTATGTGAGAATGGGGTGTACAGAGAGTCAAGCAGGGACCCATCAGTCACTGGAGCCACCCCTGCCAAGGTGGCTCCATCCCAGCTCAGGTGGTGTGAGTGTGACTGCCAGAGTGGCTCTGGGATGGTCAGACAGGAAAGCTTCCTTAACACAATCTAAAGTTCAGTGCCAGTTTCTCTTTCATGGTAGCTAAGACCCTATGTCAGAAACTTAAATATTAATTAGTATGCCTGAAACCAAGAAGGCACCTGTGCTAGTAAACAAAATGAGCCCAGAGACAGAACCATACAGCGAGCCCCACACCACATGGAGAACTTCTCTTCCAGCCCAAAAGAGTGTCAGATTCTGGAATGTGATGGGATGGCCTGTGATGTTCCCTGAGCTATACCCAAATGCTCTTTGGGAAAGCGTTAGATGTGTCACCATGTGACTATGTCCAGACCTTTCAGAATTTACTAATATAGAGTTTATGAATCTGCCTTCAGAAAGCTGCACTTTTAATTTATCCATCTGTTGATAGTGTTTATACAGAGCCACAGCAGAAGTTCAGGGATTTGCTGTTTCAAGATGTTTTATGCTGAGAAGCATGTCTCCAAGAGTACTCCATCCATCAGCACCTCCAGCCTGTGCCCATGATACCAAACGATCTTACCCAGCAAAATCCAACATTCCCATATCAATTTCTCATTCAGAATGACCT
Source organism: Pardalotus punctatus (assembly GCA_013400915.1). Lineage (NCBI taxonomy): Eukaryota > Metazoa > Chordata > Aves > Passeriformes > Pardalotidae > Pardalotus > Pardalotus punctatus. Next base: position 34,201 of record VZTX01027007.1, on the reverse strand, counting down.
ACGCCAACTCGGAACGGTGCCCAGGAGCTGACAAGTGCTACTTGGCATGGGTAACATCTTGCCAAAAAAATTCTAAGAATTTAACAATAGAGAGGACTGGCTCCCATAACCAGGGGTATACTCTGATATGGCTTAATTTATGAATATAGATGTAACAGGAGAGACTGCTTTTATCCACATGTATCTACCAATCCAAGCTAAAGGCAAACACTAAACAAGAGAGCACTTCCTTCCTTCCTTCCTTCCTTCCTTCCTTCCTTCCTTCCTTCCTTCCTTCCTTCCATTGTCCCTAGGTTCAATTTCTACAGAACAACTCAATTCAAGAATTAATTACATTAAAAAAACCAAACAGAGAACATAATTTTTTCTGTACATGGAGAATTCTCTACCCAGGACTTTGTATTAGCAACAGCAAAATCACCTAATTTATATTTAAATCTAAATATTTGCTTGTGTATTAAAAAAATAGATCATGTATATGACAGCTATCACAATAAAATATTTTTAATACACTAACATATAAACAGAACATCTTAAACTCAGAGATTGCAAATCAAACTCTAATGGGATCTGTGGGAGGATTGCTACATACTTCAGTAAATGCAGGCGCTGGCTTGCAGTTCCAGCAATGTTAAATTTCCAGTAACTATTAGCTAAGTGGGAATTCCTCCAGAATTGCAGAAATGAGAGCCAAATTCAGCCCAAAATATTTTTTAAAACACTCGTATAATCATGCTAAAATACTGGCATGACAAGAATCAGGATACAGGAATTCCTACTGTAATTATTGACATTTGTTTAGAATACTATATGCTTTGAGTATAAGATCAGTATACATTGTCTCTGGTTTTACATATCCAATTTAGTTTTGAGTTTTTAAATTATTTTATTATTAAAAATACACAGTTTTTAGGTCAAGTCTTTTCTACATACCATACTGTATCAGCCAAGGGGAAAAAATAAACATGTAAAATAGAGATTCTCCTTGCTACACTTAGAAATTTTGTGTAATAAAAGTTGTGAACTGAGAAAGGGTCCTGAGAGATTGATCAGATCATCTGACACAGAGGAGTAAAACAGGTGAGAATTCGCAAAATTAAGAGAGAAAATTGTATTGCCTAACTGCAGCATTGCAAATGTCACTTCTTTAATTTACCCTAAAGGAGGCTATAATATAATACAGACTCTTCTTTCAAACACTGTGTAATCACTAAGGGAGCAGCAATGAGTATTTCACTTTCAAAATAAGAGCATCTATTGAGTAAAACTTTGAAGCAGATTTTCCCAGCTCTAGCTCTCTTCAAGGGACAGAATATGCTTCCTACATGTGCAAACTCCATAAAACTGAAGAATTTTACTACAGGTCAGAGCTACAATCCAAAATCAATTTGACAAATGGGAGAAGTGATCTCAAAACACAGGTATAAGTGCAGAATATGGCTTTTCAGAGGTAATAATAATTTTCCAGAATACAAGTACAGGGATAACTGAGTACATATTCTTTCAAAAAAGGGTTTGGCACTGAAGCTAATGTTCAGATGAAAAATCAGAAGTGCAATGCTAGTGGAGGAAAGCCACATTTAAAAAGAAATATGCCTCTAAAGACATGAGAAAGTAATATTTCTGTCCTGCTCTGCTTTGGTAAGACTTCAGTTGGATAACTTTACCTAATTGGGATGGCAGCATTTCAGTGGAAGCAAAACAAATGCATACAATATAAAAGCTACTCACTAGAGTTTCTCCACTGGATGCCTTTCTGAGTGTAATATTTAACTATTTTTATGAACCCAATTTCAGAGAGGTTTGCGTGGAAGCCGAAGAGGATGCGAAGGACACTCACTGTGTCAGTAATATCTTCTGGCCCCTGCTTTTCATGAGTGAGATAAATTGTATAAATATGTGAACACTCCTTCTTGTCTTAAATACCTCTCCAGACTTTACTGAGTAGTCAATGTACTGCCTTCAATAGGATAAAGCTAGAGCTAAAAAGGAAGCAAACCTGAAAATTGTTTTCATTAGTCCAGAACCCCCAAATACTCAAAAAACTCTTGTTAGAAAACTCAGTATTAACTAGGTTGCATGTTTTTCTCCTCAGTTGAACTCCCTGTTCACCTTAATTCCTTTTTCATTGTTATTTATATTAAAAATAGCAATAAATAAATAATACAGTTCCTCTGAATCCTATTTCTGCCATGAGACAGATTAATCATTCTGTTTGCCAAATGAACAGCTTTCTAATGTTTTTTTCTTTGTTCAGGGCTCTGAAGCACTCTAGATCCCTGGGGCAATGATAAGAAACTTCACATTTTTCCTTTTTGTGGAGCAGACCTTTGACAACCTGCAGAGAGAGGCAGCTACAAAAAGGAGCATGTGTCAGGCCCCGAGCATCTCTCCTTTGCCCTGTCCCAAACCAGTTATTTCCGTTCTCTGTGCTGCACTGAACCCATTTGTACAAGGGACAGAACCATACCGCGCTCTTACACAGGCACAATAGCTGTGGCTTCAAACCTCCAGAAATGTCATAAAGTTCACTCAACAACAGCCAAGTACTTCAACAAAGGCCACGTAAAGTACTGAAAAGGAAATACACATTCACTTTCTGTTTGAGATGTAAATACAGAGAACTGTTGAGTTCTCTTCAGGTGAAGAGGAAGATTATTTTCCTTGGCTGCTGTCTGCTTCTCAGGAGTTTATGGATGCTTAGCATTTTTCAAGTTTTTGTCCAGTAATAGCATGAATACTGTAAATACAGTTCAGGCACACATTTTCTGTGCTTTGCAGCTGAATATTGCATACAGGGGAATTGGTGACCCCTGTAATGGCGGGCTATAGCAGAATGAAATATTTTTTCATGTGTATTCATTTTCCCTTTCTCTCTTCCTTCATATTTAAATCAGCATATTAAAGGAAGAGATTTTCCCTGCACTGTAGCACTTTGCAAGTAGAATCAGAATCACAGAACCAATTAGGTTGGAAAAGACCTTTAAGATTATCAAGTTGAACCTATAACCTAACACCACCTTGTCAACCAGACCATGACACTGAGTGCCACATCCAGTCTTTTCCTAAACACCTCCAGAGACAGTGACTCCACCACCTCCCTGGGCAGCCCATCCCAAAGCCCAATCATTCCTTCTGTGAAGAGCCTCTTTCTGAAGTCCAGACTAAACCTCTCCTAGCACACCTTAGGACTGCACTCATTAGCACTCGTGGACTGTGCTGATTTTGTTTACGGTGGTGATAATTTTCTCCACAGTAGCTGGTATGAGGCTGTTTTGGATTTGTGCTGAAAACAGCACTGATAATACTGGAATGTTTTCACTGTTGCTGAGTGGTGCTTTCACAGTGTCAAGGTGTTTTCTTCTCCTGATCCCATGCTATCAGAGCAGGGTCTGGGATTGCACAAGGAATTGGAAAAGGGCACAGCCAGGACAGCTGACCCTAAGTGACCCAAGGGATACCCCACACCATATGGTGTCTTGTTCAGCACATACAAAGCTGGGAGAACAAGGAAGAACAAGTAGACATTTGGAATGATGATGTTTGTCTTCCCAAGTCACCATTTTGTGTGATAGAGCTTTGCTTTCCTGGGGATGGCTGAACACCTGCCTGCCCATGGGAAGTGGTGAATTAATTCCTTGTTTTCCTTTGCTTGTGGGTGCAGCTTTTGCTTTACTTTTTGAACTGTCTTTATCTCAACTCAGGATTTATCTCAACTCAGAACTTATCTCAGTTCTATCTTTCTCCCATTCCACTGACAGGGGACTGAGCAAGCAGCTGTGTGGGGCTTGGTTGCTGGCTGGGGTTAAAACATGACACAGAGACACAACAGTAATTATTTCCTCTCCATACCTCTTTTACAGGTAATCATCTGCAAACATATCCATAATAAAAACAAATTCTGCCCTAAAATTCCTCAAAGCCACTCTGAACTGTATGCCAAGTATGATGGCTGAAACTCTGGAATATTTTGGACCAAATAGCTTTTCTGTTCACAAGATACTAACATATTTGGCAGTGCAATGACCTGACTATTTCTGTTGATATTGGTCAGACCCTCACCACTGTCATATGTAAACTGTTCTCACTGGAGTCAGAGGAAACTGTCAGTAAACCCTTGTTCTAAAAAGCCCTAGCCAGGTGTAGGACTGTTCACAGCAAGATGATAATCCATCAAGCTTGCAATGTCCATGGAATGGCCATCATTTGCACATTCTGCGGAATGACCAACATGAAGGGCAGAGTTTCAAAGTAATAAGCAGAGAGGATCACTTATGTGTTTCACATTTTGAGGATTAAAAAAGAAAAAAAAAAGAAAAATTGGCAGCTGGATGGATATGTTAGCAGTCTGCAGTCTTGCCCACACATAGATGAGATTCATTAGCTCTGTTCAGTCCAGTCTCAAGGTTTAGTCAGCATGGGGAAAGACTGAGATGTTTTGCAGTACCTTGAACCTAACTGTAGCAATGCTCAGCCTTCCACGGCATACATAAATCAAATACAGCCACATACAGGACTGTACCAGCACAAGTATAGTCAGCAGGTCAAGGGAAGTGGTTATTTTCCTGTTCTCAGTGCTTACGTGGCTGCATCTGGAACACTGTGGTTTCACTTTTGGTCCCCAGCACAACTGTGACAAGAGCAAATCAGAGCAAGCCCAGCAGCTCATTACTGCAATGTTTAAAGATCTGGAACAGGTGATGTGAAAAGAGATGCTGAAGGAACTGCAATTTTTTTTAGCTTCAAGAAGAGAAGGCTGCAAGGGAACCTGGGAACAGTCTATCATTTCTGAAAGGGAGTTAATAGAGAAGATGAAGCAAGACTTCTCAGAGTGGCACAGTGAAGGACAAGAGAGGACATAAGTTCCAAAAAGAGAAATTCCTATCAAACATGAGGAAAAAATCCACAGTGAGGGTTAATCAAACAGACTGCCAGTTAAATTGTGTAATCTCCATCCATGAAGACACTCAAAATTCAGCTAGACACAGCCTTGAACAAACCCCACCCAGCCTTCAGAGATAGCTCTGCTTTGAGCAGAAGTCTGAACCAGATAACCCTCAAACATCCCTTCCAAACCATTTTTCCATTATTCTCTGATTGCGAGTATTTACCATGAAAATAGGCATAGGTCTAACTGTCCTTTGTTTATTTACTTGCAAAGCAACCACAATGGTACAGGATGAATGTCAATGCCCAGAGCAAAACTTCCGAGATAAAACCCTTCATGTGATTCAAGAAAAAGGAGTTAGGCCTTGATAGATACTAAAACTTGGTCATAATTATAACCTAATTATAAACGGGGACCATTAGAAGATTAAGGACAGAGACTATATGGGAGACAAAGTTATAGCAAAGGTCCAGGATCCATCCCAGAAGCAGAACCAGAGACATGGATGGGCACAGGCTCATTCACACTACAGCTGGGGCCAGCAATGAATGCCCAGAGCTGAGCTGAAATGAAGCCCCTAGCACAGCAGTGGGGGTGGAGGCTCCAGGTAGGTCTGGTCAGGGCCATTAAAGCCTATTAGTTCTCTCAGAACCCTGCCAAATTCAGGGATTTAGGATATATCTTGTCTAAAGCTGTAATTATCCAACATTGTTAACAAAAAAAAAAAAACCTTGGTGACTCTGAAGATCATATTCCACAATGCAGCAGAAGGTGAAATATATTTTATCAACAGAAAAATAATAATGAAATGTGATCCCATTAAATAAACTTTCCTATTGCTTAGTAATAAATCAAGCCATTACATCCAATTTTGACAAGATTCCTAAATTCCTTACTATCATGCCTAGTACTTTTATAGTGGTATCTCACAGCTTGGATCTATTCGCTATAGTATTAGAAACTGATTGACATCTTGACTTTCTTTTCTATTCCAAGTTGTGCATTGTGGTCACACTTCAAGAGAAATTGAAAATGCTATCTGTGCCAGATTCATTTCAGTGAAGTACAAGTAAAATAAATTCGACCAGCTGTCACAGATTTCTCAATTTATTTTAGAATAACTTCAACAATGTTAAATAAGCTTCCCCAGAAATTGGAAATGCTCCATCAATCACTAAATTTAATATCAATAGATTAAATGCTGAGAACCAGCTCTGGCAATGATTGGAATGTGATTCTTGCTGTATCTGCTACACATATCTTAGCACCACCATTCTTAGAGGTAGGAAGCTCCTCCTGCCCTTCCTACTCTGTATAGATTTTTGTAATAATCTGGTACTTGAATCTGATCTTGCAACATGCAAAGCATCTTCACATTTTATTGACAACCCTGAAATTTGTGCATACTATGAATTTTCATGAAATAACTCCAAACTCCTATTTTTAGAACAGGTTCCTCTATGTTATGAAATCAGCGATACTTGTGTCCTCCCCAGATGCCCTGTGAAATGAAGATTTCTTAGTTTGAATCTACGCACAACTCTTGCCATGAAAATAAAACAATGCTTCTCACAGTGAGTTAAAGTTTTTATCAGGAAGGATGAGCATATGGGTAATGAGCTAAGAACTGCTTGATGTCTCTGCTGACAATTTAGAAATAGATTTTGTATAATTTTCTTTTAGCAAAGCTCAAAAACTGAACCAAGTCTTCTACATTTTAGCAAATAGGAAAACTAGTGTGCCATTCCCTAGCTCTTTAAAGCTCCACTCTCCTGATTACTGCTGGTGGTGGTGGTGCCACCATGGCACACGACCACTTTTCATCTTGAGGGTATAATATTGATCAGGCGAGGGGAGAAGTTTGTATTCACAGTGCATGTCAGTGATCCTGATGAGCTTCTTCAGGTCCCACTGGGTCAAGTCCCCGCCTGCCACAACTGCACAAAACCATTCATCATCTGTCTGAGGTATTTTGTGTTCATGTCAAGCAGGAGTGTGTTGATAACTTTCCAGCTCTGCTATGGATATCAGCATTCAGCTGAAACTGTGCCAGAAGTCCTCTCTCCGCTGGGAACATTGGTGCTGCTGCTGCTGCTTTTCCTTCTGCTCTTTCAATCCATAAACATGAAAGTCATTCACTAAAAGAAAGTTTGCAGCAGTGCCATTAAAAGTTAGCTTTTATTTGTTACATTTTTTAACAACTTAACATCTCTTGCACAAAATTATTTCTCACTCATTCTTCCTTCAGGCCATTGTCTTGTCTCAGCACAGCTTGTTATCATTCTGTGGTACTGGTGTGCTGGAATCCCAGCACCTACTTTTATTTGGAAGAGCGCTTGGAGCTTCCCAAGCAAATGGCCACCACCTAGTGAGCGACTCACCCCTAACTCCAACCTTCTTGAATTCAACAAGTTCCCCCTCAAAGGGACACTTGCCCTTCTCCATGGGGATAGCTGCCTTTCCTCTATCCAGCCACTTTCCCCAGCAGCCAAAGGTTGTAATTATTCTTCATTTTCTTTCCCTGCAAAAGAAATGGTGTTTCCTCAATGCCCACATCACTCCACCTTCTGAGTTTCTCTCCTGGCTCCTTAGCAATGACTACATCAAATTTAAGGTTTTGCCAGCACCACAAAAAGCTCTGGATTCCCACTGGATAATCTAGTGCTTTCAGCACCAGGGAATGTCTGGAAAGAACAAGTGAAGTTTACAAAAGTGCAGCAAATGCATTGTTATTGTTACTAGTCTCAGAGTCACAGCAACTACAAAAGACCTTCATTTCCTGCATTCCAGCAGAGTACAACAAAGCAGGAACATCTATACCTGGATTATTCCTGGTAGACATCTCTCTAATCTCTTCTCAAAGTTCTTCAAAGACAGAGATGCCATGACCTTCCCCAGGCAGCTTTTCCATCCCTTTACTACTTGAACCGTTATAAAACTTCCACAGTGTCTAACCTGAATTTTCTGATGTAATTTAAGCCCTTACATCCCATGGCATACATATGTCATAGACAAAGAGAACAAATTAATTCCTTGATCTTCACTGAAGGTCTTTCATTATTTGAAGTTTGGCACTTCTTTTCCTCTTTTTTTCTCCTGATAATCCTTTCTTCTTTCATCTAAATAACCCTTGTTTGTTCAGTCTTTACTTGTAGGTCATGTTATCCAGACCTCTGGTCCTTTTTGTGGTTCTCTTCCTGAATTTCTCCTTTTCTTCTCCCATGAACTGGAAGCCTCTGCTTCTGCAGAACCTTCATTAATGCTGTGTAAAGACTAAGGCTTACTTCTTTTGTGTTGCAAGCTATATTTCTCTTCGCTTGGGCATCTTCGTCTAAATGAGGTGTATTATGTATGTAGGCATCATCTGCGTGTAAAAGAAGTAGCAGAATAATCAGTCCCTTCCATTGGTTTTCTTTTATTAGATCTTTCTTAGTCTCAGGTTTGTCTGGCATTCCATCATTTAAATAATGAAAGAAAAACACAAAGTCCTGGACAAATTCCAGTAAAGATGAGATGAATTGTAGCACTCAATAATGATGCAATTGTCAGAGGCTCTTTCAGAGCTAACACTGAGGAAATACAGAGAGGTCTGAGCTAAAAAACTACATTTGTAAGTGAATTTTTGGTTAAAAAATGTGTGGAATTTGAGTTTAAATGGTGGCTGTTCTCTTCTGGCTATGCGAGAACTACATGCATGCAGTTGTGCTGGGAGAACACTAAATCATATCATCACTGAATGGGTTGGGTTGGGCTGGAAGGGATCTTAAAAATCCTCTAGTTCCAATGTCTCTGCCATGAGCAGGGACCTTCCACTAAACCATGTGGCTCAAAGTCCCATCCAGCCTGTCCTTGAACATCCCTGACCTTCCAGGTATGGGGAATCCCAAGCTTCTCTGGGCAACCTGTTTCAGTGCCTCACCAAACTCACAGCAAAGAATTTCTTACTAAAACCTAATCTAAACCTACACTCTCCATTTGAAGACATTCCCCCTTATCCTATCAATACAGGCCCTTGTAAATAGTCCCTCTCCAGCTTTTTTTGTAGCCCTCCCTTTAAATACTGGAAGACTTCCCTAAAGGTCTCCCTGGAACCTTCCCTTCTTCAGGCTGAACAACCCTAACTCACTCAGCCTGTCTTCATAGCAGAGGTGCTCCAGCCCTCTAATCAGCTTTGTGTTCCTCCTTTGGATTTTCTCCAGCAGGTCCATGTCCTTCTCCTGTTGGGTGCTCCAGAGCTGAATGGAACACCCCAGTAAGGTCTCAGGAAGGCAGAGTAAAGGTAGAATCACCTCCTTCAACCTGCTGGCCACAATCATTACAACTCCAAATTAAATCTGGTAGAATCCACACCTGGCTTAGGCCCTTTATTCCAGTTCATAAAAAAGAGAGTTACCTGAACACATCATACCCATGTGACTAGAAGAATAAACCCTTACGATCTGGTAGACTGAAAGAAATATTCCTAATGGCACTAAATAACTGACAGTAATGACAGAATTTTTGGCAGCACTCAAACACAATTTGCAAAATGCATGCTACAAAAAGGCATGTCCTCCATTACTTTTTGCCAATTTTTTAATTAAAAGAGTGAGTCATACTTCACATAAACGTGCTTCTCAATTTTACTGACTGCCTGGATTTGGCAAGCAGAAAAAGAAATGGGATACATGAAAAGTTCCCAGACTTTCACACTCTAGTTTAAGGCCCATGGGCTAGAGCTGTTAAAGGAGAATAGAATCTAAACATTTGGTAGCAGGTTATGAAAATGACAACCCACATTTTAAATTTATAATGTCTATGCAGAGAGGTAAACTTTTATAAAGGGTATTTAAAATTTAGCACACTTTCCTATAACTCATCAGTAGGAATCCATCAGAGTAGATCTTTTTACAAAAGTATCATTTTTTCTAGAGCTGGACCCTTGATTGGGGAATGCAAGTATGTAGTAGCAGGCATCCACAGCACCATCTCCTAAGCATAAGCATAATTACTTTCCAAATATTACACAGTAATCACTCTTTTCATTCCAAATAAGATCAAAGTAGGAATGGTCCAGAAATCAGGAAACCTGAATTAATTTCCTCTCTGAGGGAGTGCTGTAGGAAGTAGGTTGCACTACCTACTATTTCCTGTTGAAGTTGTGCCATTATTTAGCAAGGAAGACACTGAGGAAATTGCAGAATTATGCTGCGCTGGACAATGGTGGGGTGGAATAGGTCCCTGCGTATTCCATGCGGGTCTCTGATATTGGACCACTCCAGCCAGTGCACCCTTGTACTGTGCAAGGAGACTTTTTTCTCACCTGTGCTCTGGGAAAGCACAAACACACACACCCGAGAGCCAGATAGCTCACGCGTCCTCAGGATACGAATTTTCAGATGGCTCAGTCGCTTGGTATTCTGATGATGGTTTATTCTCGAAATAGTCCAGAGGCGAAAGAGGCGGTGGGAACAGCTGGGGGCACAGGGATATAGCCTTTTTGACGGATAGGGCAGAAGGGAGGTCGGGGAGATACAACCATCCCACGGGAAGAAGGGAGGGGAGGAGGGAAGGATCATGTTGAAACCAACCAACATAGAAAGATTAACATACAAAGGTTACCATGATTTTGGGACAAACCATACAAAAAACATCCAGGGGGTTTTAACTGTCCCACCAGCGTGCTTCTGCTGGCTTGGGACCTCTCAGATTCTCTGAGATGGTAGAAACCACCTCTACAAGACATTGGAAACATGTGTTTCCAAGATATTGGAAACATGGCTCATTCATATTTATATACATGGCTATGCAGAGATGTAAGCAGGAACATACACAATGCATACCATACATGAGGTAATATTTCTTGCAAGGTATACAGCCTAGTGACTGAAGTACTAAGGTCTAAAAAGCTCCTCAGAACCCAACTTTTACGGGAACAGGAAGAGTTCACTCAGTGATGTTCCTACATGCAGTGGGGAACAAGTACTAGCACGAAGGACTGAAACCCAGGACTCACACTAACCTATTCCCAGTGCCTTAATCACTGGATAAAGAATATGTCCATGGTTATATGGATAAGAAAGCAATTTCCATCTCTGGGGACAAAGATATTCTCCATTGTAAAAATATTTAAAAATATGTATTTTTCATTAGTTTCACTTGGATACATTAATTTAATGAAGGCCAAGCCTATGTTTCTCCAAACAAACCATCCTAAAAGTTAATTAAAGAGATTTCCATGTTATAGTGGCACTTCATCAAAGCGGTAGGACATCTATTTTGTATGCTGGGATCATGATGTATGTAGCTACTACATGGTAACTTTCTATTCTTCTGTGGTCCTTGCAGCTAATTGTCATCCACATATGTTATTAATGAAAACATTCAACATACCAAACCCTAAACAGAATTTTGGAACTTTGATCTGGACCTAAAGCTGAGCATTGGAGAAAGTCATATATTCTTCTATGCAAGAAAAAGGAACTGCTCTGTGAATGTCATGAGTGAAAGGTGCCTTTGAAAGAAACTTCTGAATGCCCTTCACAGAGGGCATCTCTTTCACCGATCTACTGATGTGGTTTTTTCCTGGAATATTGAAGTTTGATGATAATTTGATGATATTGTATCTGTCACTCAGTGTTAAAATATCAATACTGAATATACTTTTTTTGTGGAATGATAAGAAGACATTCAGTTTCTCTAAAATTATTTCAACAGGAATGCACAATATGATATATATCTGTCTTCCCCAACCTTAAAGAAAAATCTTACATTGGCTAAAATAACATTTCCATTACAATATTGATTTCCATTTTAATTTTCATTTCTTGTCATAAATTACTACATTTTTAAAAGATTTTATGACTGAGGACTAAATTATAAGCTAAAGAGCAACAACTAGAAATATCAGTTACAACTTCAGTAACTGTCCAAAACACAGAAATTGTGAGAGAAGAGTACAGGTTAGAAGAATAAAAATTGTTTACAGGAAAGGATATTCATTGTGAAGGAACTGGATCAAGACTCAAGAATTAAGAATTTTGAAATTGCTTCTGTTATTCTCTTGATGTGGCTTTAAGCAAATCACTTTATGTTTTCTAGTTACATTTCATTGGTGAAACAGGAATAATAGTATTTCCTTACTTCATAGGCATATTAATAAAGATATGCATGTTGATAAAAAGCTACTATGACACTGACTGATGTCACAAATTCTCCAATTAATTAAAAGAGAATTTGCATTCTTTTTTTTCTTTCAACTAATTTTTAATAGCTCAGTTGTCAGCAACAGAATATTTGTCAACACGTGAGATAACAACCTAGGAACCAGAGACTAAGAAGAATGGCCTAAATTCCATATTCTGTCTCTGTACTTCACAGCACCTTGGCCAAGAAAAAGTGACTGATACGGACAAAGGAAGAGCTGGTTTAGTGAAGTTCTTTCCTTTCTCTGAGGGAAGCATTACCTCTTCTGAACACTGAATTTGCAGAAAACACTGACCTGACATGGAATTTATTTGCCTGAGTTAACTTGACAACTGGCAGGCAGTTCAGGGACGATTCACTTCCCACAGTGCCTGAGCTGCTACATGTGAGTCAAGTGTAACCAAGCTCTACCTGTCAAAGGCAGTAACAGGACAAGCTGCAGCCCAGGATGCTGACATATACAGCCACCAACAAGAAACTGAAAAATGTGACTCCACTGCTGCATCACTGAGGGGCCCTTATCAGCTGGAACTCACTGACAACCTTTAGAAACACAAAATACAGAGAACGAAGGTAAAGTTGAAAGATGGTGTGAAGATGCCTTTATCCTATGCTGTCTGAACTACTGTAATGAATACAGTTCTTAACATTCATCAGAGCATCTTAAAGATGATGAAACTAATGATTTCCTTCTTTCACAGCCTTCAATAAACATGAAAATATGTGGCTGTGTACATTGTAAGAATGAGCCTTTTATTCCAGAAATGCCCTCTTCCCCTCCCCTCTGCTCTACCCTGGCTGTCACCAGGTAGAAAGTTCTGCATTGTGCATTACTTCACAGAATCACAGAACTATTAGGGTTGGATGGGACCTCTGGAGTTCATCCAGTCCAACACCTCTGCCAAGGCAGGGTCACCTAGACCAGAATGCACAGGAACATGTCCAGGTGGGTTTGGAATGTCTCCAGAGAGGAACACTCCACAACCTCCTTGGGCAGCTGTTCCAGTGCTCTGACACCCTCAGTGTAAAGAAGTTCCTCCTCATGCTGAGGTGAAACTTCTTGTGTTTTCCTTTATGGCCATTGCTCCTCGTCCTGTCCCTGGGCACCACTGAAAAGAGTCTGGCACCATCCTCTTGGCACCCAGCTTTGAGGTATTTATATGGATTAATGGGATGCCCTGTCTCTTTTTCCATCTTTTTCCTCTTTTCTAAAAAGTGTTTGAAAAAAAGGTAGGAGGTATTGACCAGAATCAATTTTTCAATTCCTGAATTTTTGTACAGGCACATTCAGAAGGAATCCTTCTCTTGGATTAATGATTTTAGAATTCAAAATTTCAGAAATTAAAATGAGTGATGTTTAGTGGTTTGATGGGTAGTGGTATAACATTTGATTGATAACCTGCTTTTCAACTAGATAAAGTCTTCATATGGTGTGGATTTCCTTCTCATTTTAATCTACCACAGTCATATAAAAAAACCCCCAAACAGACAAGTGAAATATGTAAATTGTCACTAATAACATAAGCCTTGCACTGTCCTGTGTTCAGATGTCTCAGAACTAGGTAAAAAAATGCAGGTCTTAACCCTCTCACAGATATGCTAACAGAATCAAAAATTTATGTTAATTTGAAATTTCATTTAAAAGTCAAGAAAAAACTTCCAAGTTTATACAAGAAAATGGGATGAAGATTATGAGAGTAGACGTTGAAAATTTAAGACTGGTAATTGATATATGCCATAGTCAATATTATTTCTGTTATCCTACCTTTTTCTACATTTATTTTTAAGGTACAAGCTGATGGATTTTCACTGTGATTTTTACAGATCAAACTCATCAGAGATTTGGCTCCTGAATCATCATTTATTCTAAGAAGTACTGCCTGATTTTTGCTTTCCTCATATTTATTTGCAGTGACAGGAAGCCTTTAGCACACAGTAGGTCTTGCAATCTGCTCCAAGGGAAATCTCACCATGATTGTGCCTAATCTCTTTTGGCTTCTCTGAATCAAATCACAAAGAGATTTAGAAAAATGCTCTGAAAATACTCTCCTACATGCTGACAGTTATAGTAAGCAATAGTTCAGCACTGCCAACAGCACAAAGTAAACAACATGTCCCCATGTTTTTGTGACATGTTTGAGTCAAGGAAGCAAGCACAGGTTCTTTTAAAGGGCACTTAGGATTTTTCTTAAATGGGAGAGTTTGGATGCACAAAGATGAAACCATAGATTAAGCACTGGAGGAATTCTGTTTATCAGAGTTGTACAATAACAAATTCGGCAATAAGCAAATTATTTTAGTGCTTGGACTCTCATGGAAAAGAGTGCTAATCATAGCATATATATTGCCTAGAGTAAGACAAACACTACCAACAGAGTGTCATATCTGTTTCCACATCATGTGGAAAACATTATTCAGCTCTCTTGTATGTCTGCTTTAGTACAATGTTTAATTACAAACCACGTACAGTTCTTCCCAACATGTCTGAGGATCAAATTAAGGCAGAATACTGAAGAAGACTCTTATCCGTAGCAGTCTCATTTCCTGAGGGAATAAGAAGGTCTCTAGTGAATAAGTGGAACAAAAAAAGCTGATCTCAAGCTTGAGACAATTGAATCTTTTTCTTATCCTTTTTTCTTCCAGCCTCCCAACAATCGCTTTCTGGTTTGTTGTTTTTCTGGTTTTTTGTTTGGGTTTTTTTTTCTGTTTGATGCCAGCCTCCCTCTAGGCTAAGTATTTTCCAGATTACCACTATGTTATTGTTTTCTCTCTTTCTTAAGTGCTGGAGGCTTGACCAAAATGCTAAGTGCCACTTTGTCCCATCCCAAGAAAACCAATTTGGAAGATCTGCCTCAAAGGCATGAGAACTTTATACCTTTTCAGAAAAAAATAAGGCTGGCTGTGTGTTCTGCCCTGAGAAGACAGCTGTATTTTTCTTTCACTTCATTCTAAGTAAAAAATCAGGAACAGGCTGACATTCGACACTCAGGCTGTGACTGTATTAGTAAATCAGACACTACAGAGACAGCTCTGTAGCACTGAGGAGCCAAGTGTCACAACACACTTTGCAGACATCCCACTGAATTATCTTACATCCCAAAACAGATGAGCCAGAGCCTGGCTGTCTCCCAGTTTGTGTTCGCCAAACTATGCCAGAACCCAGGCCAACAATCAGTACAGCCAGTCAAGTGCTCTGGCTGAGTTTAGCCTTTGGTGCAAACACAGTCCCCGGGCTTCAGCTTGGATGGGTACAAGTGGTAACACTATGAACAACTGAGATTAGCAATTACTGACGGCCCTTCCCTAAGTTACTTCTTCTTTGAGGTGTTTTTCAAGCGGTATTTTTATATGCTTTTCATGAAGTTGCTAAAGCAGTTTTATAACTTTTAATTGAAGGACCCTATGAAAAGGTCATTCTTATTTTTATTTCACTCTGTATTTGTTTGTTTGTTTGTTTGTTTGTTTGTTTATAAAGGAAACATACACGGGTTTATTTAAGTAAAGTAGGTTGAAGTCTGCTTTCCTATGACAATGTTATCTGAAGTGCTGTGCATCATTTACATTGATTCCACATTTATAGTTCAATACTAGTATGATTAGAAGGATTTATTCCATGAAATGAGAGTAAAGCCGTATTTCTGTAAGTACTTGATTAAATCTCTTTCTGAAACTCTTGCTGTTTAGATGTGGTAATAACATCAAAGCAGATTTAACATGGTTTAAGCATTGTAATTTCTGTGGTGTTGTTGTTGTTGTTAATACACAAACTGTACAGACATACTAACCACATACCATACACCACACACCTAAACAGCAGTTTTCTTTGTGAAGGATGCCTAAACATTTTACAAACTATTCATCATTCTTCACTACAGATATATAAGGGTTTTCTGGAATTGCCTCTGCAATTTGATTAGTGGGAACAGTTCAAGTCAGGAAATAATATCATACTACTCAAAAAGGACAACAGTTTACCTAACCAAGATAGAATTATCTGAATTAGATTTGTGCTGGTTTTAGCTGGGGCAATGTTAATTTTCATCACAAAGGCTGGTACAGGCCTACATTCTAGATTTGTGCTGAAAACGGTGTTGATAATACAGGGATGTTTTTGTTATAATTTGCACAGCACTTGGCACCTTTTCTGCTTTTCATGGTACCACACTCATGAGCAGGTGATGGGTGTGTGGGAACTTGGGAGGAGACACAGCCAGGACAGGTGACCCAAACTGACCAAAGGGATATCCCAGGCTGTGTGGTGACATGCTCAGTACATAAAGAGCTGGCAGAAGAAGGAGGAAGAGGGGAATATTTGTAGTGATGGTGTTTGTCTTCCCAAGTCAACGTTACATGCAGCTTTCCTGGGGGCAGCTGAATGCCTGCCTGCCCATAGGAATGGGTGAATTAATTTTTTGTTTTCCTTTGCTTGCATTTGTGGTGGTTTTTTTTCACCTATTAAACTGCCTTTATCTCAACCCATGAGTTTTCTAGCTTTTACTCTTTCAATTCTCTCGCCCATCCAACCATTGGGGGAGTGAGTGAGTGGCTGTGTGTTGCTGAGTTCTGGTTGAAGTTACACCACAACAAGGCTCCAAGGCAGTCTCATGAACCAGTATTTCTGCACATTCAGAAAAGTGTACAGATTATTTCACAGGTTTTTATCCAACATTCCTCTTTACTGGTACAACAGCCTCCCTCTCATTTTGCGGCTCTCATTCATTGCTAATTTCTGGGCTACAATATCACTTCTGGGTTGGATAGTAGTCACACCTTAAAACTGAACAAATGTGTGCTGGAGTTGCACACAATCACCAGCACTATATACAACATTCTGGTTTCTTCACAGTGTGCTGGTTAGATGTAAACAACTTGGTTACTTGGAGTTGTTAATGAGTCTGAAGTGACTTGTAGCAGCTAAAAAACAGTTACTGAAGAAAGAACTAATACTGCTTTAGGGAAACTTTTTTTCAAATTAGAATTAAAATTTTTTTATGACATTTCCTAAAGAGTATAACATTCTTGATGCTTAAATGCCTTTATGCTAATCTGTTTATGGACAAATTTCATAATGCACACGGGATTTATTACTGAGAAAGAACACATGAAAGTTATTCCAGAGAAAAGGCAACTTTAAAGTAGAATACCTATGCTAAATCAATCCATGCAATGGTGGCCCACTGTAGTTTAAGTAACTTAACCAAGGGCAATCAGTGAGATAACAGCTAAATGAAGAAGGAAATATGACATTGTATATATAGTAAATGCAAATAGTCAGTTTCAAAGTGTCTAGTTATACAGGTGGCTAAATGCTACTAATTGGTTTAGGTAAAACAGTTTTACATATCTCTCTGTTGTGAAAACAGACCTTGAAAGCAGCACTTAATTTTAGTTATAAATCTGGCACTGTATTTCTGATCTAAAAAAAATTTCATGATTAATTAAAAGCTATTTTCTGTGGACATCAAGCTAATGAGCTATGACACTTGAATATAAACAAGTATGCGCAGATTTTCTTGCTAAGTATCTGCATGAGCTCAAGTCTGCAAATCAAGTGAAAACCCACTAAAGCTCTTTTTTTTTTTCCCCAATGAAAGAATATGGTGGGATGTTTGTCTGAGACATCGGACACCACAACAAGTAACAGCATCATGCCAGAGCTCACTGATGACTTCTTTTAGATCCCTTTTATGCTTAATGCCTGCTTGTGAGTGACGCTGTGTGCAACATGTCATATTGTTTCTCTCTTCAATTTTAGTACATTTCACACTCAAGTATGCAAATCTCCCCCATAATTTACAAACCTTCAGGCCTTGCACCTTTAAAGTAATAATTTTCTTCATGACCCAGAGAGAATATCAGATCTCAGAGCCTTTTCTGTGCTAGGCCGGAGACTTCGATGTCTCCATGTCTGCTTTGACAGCTATGGAGATGTGGATTACTTGGGGTTTACCATCATGTCCCATACACGTTGGAAATTTGCCTTCTAATCTCAAGTTGCCAGGAAGCTTATCATGCTTAGAGGGAGATAGATGACAAAGTAATTCAGCAGTCAAATAACTGGCTTTGACTGCCTAGGGAACCTCCCCCATGACATTTCTGTCCTGCTTCCTTCTCACACTCCATTGTGGCACCATTAAGTGGAGTTACTCCTGATTTACTCCAGTAAGCAACCTAAAGAAGTGTGGCTTCTGGTTCCAAATTTACCTGGTTTAGGAACTGTCAACCAAGTCGATGTCTCCAATCTTAACTGATGAGAAAGCAACTGAAGCAAAATTTCATAGGTCAAGGGAGGTGATCCTCAGCCTCTACTCAACACTAGTGAGGCCACATCTGGAATATTGTGTTGAATTCTGGTTTACACAGTTCAAAAAAGACAAGCTACTGAAGAGGAGACCACAAAGATGATTAGGAGTCTGAAGCATCTCCCTCATGACGAGAGATTGTAGGAGCTGGGCCTGCTTCTCAGCCTGGAGAAGACTGAGAGAGGATCTCATTAATGCACACAAATGTCTCAAAGCTGGGTGCCAAGAGGATGGTGCCAGACTCTTTTCAGTGGTGCCCAGGGACAGGACGAGGAGCAATGGCCATAAAGGAAAACACAAGAAGTTTCACCTCAGCATGAGGAGGAACTTCTTTACACTGAGGGTGTCAGAGCACTGGAACAGCTGCCCAAGGAGGTTGTGGAGTGTTCCTCTCTGGAGACATTCCAAACCCACCTGGACATGTTCCTGTGCATTCTGGTCTAGGTGACCCTGCCTTGGCAGAGGTGTTGGACTGGACGATCTCCAGAGGTCCCTTCTAACTCCAGCTATGCTCTGATTCTGTGATTCCAAGTCCTTAAGTCCCAAAACATAGTCTGGGGAAGCCAGTTATATCCTGCAAGGTTTGGGAACCGGAATATTCTCTGCAAGCTGTAGCACAACAGCCTCATATACCGACACTTTTTTCACAAGATAGAGACAATGAAATTGCTCATATCTGAAAAAGGACAGAAAATAATCAGGTACTATCATTCAGAATCATATGAAGATATGTCCTGAAAGACAAAGGTTCACATATGGATTTATTTTTCTCTGTGCGCTGCTGCCACCAAGGAGTTTTCAATATCTTATAAATACCTCTTAAGGAAGGAAAAGAAAGGCATTGTCAGGAAGTGGGCATGACAGCAAAGTCATTTTTATAGGCTTTGGAAACTATATTTTGAAAAACAGTAATTATAATAATAATAATAGGATTTTTTTAGTCCTCTGAAGGTCAGGTTGGCACACCATGTGTTTTGCTGGATTTATATTGTGAATGGTTTGAATATTTATAAATGCTTATAAGAGTGAGGAATGATTACTGCTGCACATTGATAAAAAAGTCCCTTCTTCCTTAATAGGACTAATAGCATCTGCAGTGCTGAGACTCATAAAGCATTACTGTTGGCTTTTAGGATGATTCATAGGCCAATTTTAACAGAGAGAGGTATCTTAGCATAGCATTGGGAGTCAGCAGTTCCTCCCTTCTGATCTGGGCTCTGATACAAAATTTTCTTTATAGCCTTGAGCTGTTCACTTAATCTTTCTGCCTCATACTCCACATCTGTGAAATATGTAGTTACCATATTTACCTCACAGTAAAAAAAGGTCATTGTTTCTCTCCTCCAAAAATATTTCCCTTAGGCTATACCTCACCTCAAAGTCACATGAGAACTGAAAGTTTTCCTGTGGATTTTGAACCTTTGAGACTGAGTTAAAAGTGTTTCTGTGTTTGGTGCCACATAATTTTTCTCCACAGAAATATCTACTGGCAAACTCATCCTGGATACATGGACTATCTGACCATACGATCTCCCTAAATATAGATAAATATAGATAATGTGGATGCTTAGTGATTTTCTGCTTGAAGGTGGAAGGAGGAGTCCACTTAAAAGACAGTATAGATGAAGCTCTTGCAGTTGGGAAGATAGCTTTGGTGCCTATGTTTCAAATATCTACTGTATGATTATATATGAAAGAAAGAAAGAAAGAGAGAAAGAGAGAAAGAGAGAAAGAGAGAAAGAGAGAAAGAGAGAAAGAGAGAAAGAGAGAAAGAGAGAAAGAGAGAAAGAGAGAAAGAGAGAAAGAGAGAAAGAGAGAAAGAGAGAAAGAGAGAAAGAGAGAAAGAGAGAAAGAGAGAAAGAGAGAAAGAGAGAAAGAGAGAAAGAGAGAAAGAGAGAAAGAGAGAAAGAGAGAAAGAGAGAAAGAGAGAAAGAAAGAAAGAAATTCTTACTTTGACCCACAAAGGGACATCTTTATATTCTTTTATTGTGAAGCCATGAGTACTGCTGTGGCTTTAGTCCTGCAGAAAAATCTGCAGCATGCTAATTCCATCAGTGTCTAATTTGCTTTAAAGAAAACTCGTCCACAGCCTAGAAACAAATTGTACAAAAGAAATAAGTTTTTCTTTTCTTTCAAAATAGTAGCAATATTAGAAGGATAGCTCCTGAGCCCAGAAGGATATTCTACAAAAGAAATGGATTATTTTTCTTTCAAAATGGTAGTAATATTAAAAGGATATATTCACGAATAGTCTAGGACCTTTACTCCATGTTTTTTAACCCTTAAATTGTCCATTCTATTCTTTAGAAGTCCAGTGTTCTCACTTCCTGTAGAAGATATATTATAGTATCACAGACTATTAGTTCTGGTCTCCTCTTGTAGAATGTTAAACAATACCATCGGGAACCTGGCAATGAGAAAGATGTATTAAGAAAAATTTTCTAAAGCAACAAACAGTGAGGACTGGGGATGTTTCCCTGAGCAGCTGAGAAGTCCTACACAGCACTACCTATGCTATCTCCCAAACATGGCATATCAAGTACATCAGAAAAGAAAAAGGAATTGCCAGAAAGGCACATCCTCCTGTTCCTCTGCACTGGCTGATGATATCAACCAAACCAAAAGATTTAGACCACTGTAAAAGGAGAAGTGCAGCTGTGATCTCTCCTCCCAAACTAACACCACAATTTAATCTCTCTGCAGTGTTTTGGTCTTTTTTTCCAATTAAATGAGTCATGCAGCATAACATCTCTACTACTCAGCAGAAGAGCTGCAAATGAAAACTTGATTCTTATATTCTACAAATATATTTAACGATAAAAGAAAACTGCTCTCAAACTCTGTGCATACACCAATTTGTTGAGGAAGTTGAGGAACAAAGGAGTGGGACCTGTGACTGTCAGACTCTCTGTAATCATCCAGACAGTAAAAGCAACATTTAACCTTTGTTTGGATTGACGAACCTCTAATGAAGACTCTTTCATGGAAGGGCAGATTCTAACTCAGAGTAAATACAACCTTTTCCAGTAGATTTAAATTAATTTCTCCATATTTTATATCTGGATAGAAGAAACATGTAGTACTGTAAATACACTTTACTTTTTTCTAATTTCATTCAAAATCTATTCTAAAATAATTTCTGAGACTTTCCTTCATTCAATTCCTTGAGTAAAATTTACTTTTCCTGGTTGACAATCCAGTATTTCTAATGTATACTGTTGCCATCTAGTGTCAAAAGGCCAGCAGTATACTTAAAATTCTATTTCCCGGTTTTAGGTGATTAAGCACATATTTGTATGTCTCTACGAATCTTTAAATTAGTTTGATTCTCTTCTGTATCTGGGCTTTTCCCCTTATCAACCATTTGTGATAAAGTCCCCCCAACTCCTACCATGCCTATTGTGTATTTTTTCCAGTGTCGGCTTGTGGGGATCTGTGCTTCGACTTCAACTCCCTTGGGCCACCTAGGCATGGTACAGTACTTGGGAACTATGGTGGGAACTGAAATTCTTCCCCAAAAGCTGCAAACAATATAGGATGTCCTTCAGGAGGATGAAAGGTAATCCCAGAGGGAATGAATCTCATCTAACTAGACATACCTACAGTATACACATTTACCTTTGAAGTTCCCTCTCCAATCATTGGAA
The DNA here is from genome assembly GCA_013400915.1 of Pardalotus punctatus. Classification (NCBI taxonomy): domain Eukaryota; kingdom Metazoa; phylum Chordata; class Aves; order Passeriformes; family Pardalotidae; genus Pardalotus; species Pardalotus punctatus. Next base: position 12,179 of record VZTX01027007.1, on the reverse strand, counting down.
AGACATTGGTACTTTCAGGGTGCAATTAATCTCATCCTAAAGTAGAAGAATAAAATAGGTCAAATTACTGATATGCTTTAAAATTGCCTGCTTCTCCATGTTCCCCCTGACTATAGAGTCAGCATCAGGTGGCAGAATCAGGTGGACACATCTAAGCTAGAGATGGCTAAAGGCAGATGAGATGAATCTTACTCTAACTCACCTCATGAGGTCTGGAAAGAACTTACTAACTGCCCAAATTTGGACTTGAGCCTGTCTTTTAAATAGTTCTGTTTGAATATTCCTCACAAGTGGTAATGAGATTTTCAAGTTATGTGCTTGCTGTCTCTGATGGCAGCTAGTATCCTTTAAATCTTTTCTAATCATTTCAAGAGAGGTCGACAGAACACTGCAGGAGGAAGGGCAATTTGATTACATAATTGATTAAAGTGAAGATACAGCAAAGCTGCCAAGACAATCCCTTTAGACCTGGAAACCCAAAGCACAATCCAACCCAATAATTCATCATAATGACAAGCAACTGGAGAATGGGGAACTGGTTGTGGTATTTTCCTGTAATATTTAGAAAGACAGCAGGATGTTGTTTGATTTTGGTTTTGTTTTAAGGCAACAGTTTTCATAGAATTGAACCTACTTTAAAAGAGAAATTTTGGCTTGTCCTAGTCCACTGGAGTCTTGCCACTGATTTCATTGAGATCAGGACTGCATTCTCAGTGTTGTTGCTGCCTACTCTGTCAAGTAGCTAAAACTTATGGAGCACAGTGATACATGAAGGAGCACATGAGGTGAATGCTTAAGCCAAAAGAGAGTCTTGGAAAGAGTAAGATTCAAGAAATGTGCAATTTTTTCCTCTCTTTTCCATCAAGTGTTCCTGTCTGATTATTAAATGCACACTCCCAGAGCTCATAATTCCTGTGACTATCCCCACATGTGTTTAAATTTCTGTTAATGCAGTTAGGTCTGCTTCCATATGGCACAGCAGTGGCACTTGGTTGCTGTGATTAACTCTAAGCATTGGCTGGGAAGGTAAATGAAAATACATGCTTTCTGCTGAACAGATTTGTCAGTGAAGTACTGCAAGCCATATGTTTCCCCATCTTCTTCCAAATATTTGTGCTGATGTTGCTAGAAGGCGATGTCATCCAAGGAAAAGGAGATGCGTGGTAGATCATGCCGTGATAGATTACTGAAAGCATACAGCACTTTCTTAATGCATTTTTAGCCTCTAAACTCAGTGCTTTACAACCACCGATGCTGATGCCACTAGAACTCATCAGATTATTTCTCCCACCAGCAGGACTGCCACTCTGTGGGGCCCATTACTTTCTTGTAGCATTGGAAGCTGTGAAGGTTTTGCTATCTCCTGATGGACATCATGCTCAAAGCATGTACATGCTATATAAAATTGTAAAAAATAATAATAAATAAATCAGATAAGTGGTCAGCACTGCATTAAATTAAACACATGTCCTCAAGTAAGGTTAAACAACTGCAAATTGGTTTGAATTCAGTAATTTTTCTGACATGAAATTAAAATTAATTCCCCAGACTGGCAGAGATTCATTTGAAAAACAACAGCATCTTGGGGCCGGTCTTCACTCTGCCAAATTCTGGCTGAAGTTACTGAGCCCAGTTCATGCCACAGACATAACCTCTGCAGCACCACTTTATCACGGCCATGGGAATAATTCTCCCTAAACCAGACAACTTTCATAACAAGCATGGAAGTGACTACCAAAGGAAGAAGTATTCAAAATGGTAGTTATATCCAGATGCAACTTCATCTGTCACTATATTAACTCAACCTAGTCTAGCTTTAAGGGCTGAAAAAAACACTTTTCCCTGATCCTCTTACCTCTACTATGCCAAAAACATTTTGTACACATCCCGATTCTGCGGCTGAAAGGTCTAGCATCAAAGTTGTAAATTACTCTCACTTTTTATTTAATTAGAAGAATAAAACGTAGCCATGCTATAAAATTGAGACACAAAAATAGTACACGCCATGCATTTACATTTTAGAACTGTCAGCAAACTCAATCAGGAAATTATCTCCTTAATATAAATGAACACAGGAAAGCGATTAACTGTTTTTAATTTAGCAGCAACAAATTGTAATATGTTTCAGAGAGGTAAATAAGAATTATGTCCTAACTTTAATAATCTATAGGCAGCTGTTCCATTCTCCCAAAGCTGAAGAATTAATGTAAGGGTAGAGGTTAACAGCAGCAATTATAAGTACAATCATAAATACATTTTTTTAAGCATATTGATTCAAATGAAATAAAAATGCCACAGAACAGAATTCTACAGGGTGCAATCCTGCTACCTAGACAAAACTCCTTTCAGCATCAGCAGTTTTCACAACTGGTGGCATCACATTACAGGACCTTTATAATACCATAGAATATGAAGGAAGTGACTGGGCGACTTTTAAACAAATTAGCTGCAACTTTAAACAGATTGCCTACATCTTTAATGTACTTTACAGAGTGGTCTAAATTCCAGTTTATCCCAAAGACCTACTGCTAATGATTAGGAGTGAGTGCTAACCTCCCTCATTTTATGGCAGCGTGGATGGACACATCAGGTACGGATTTATTTTCTCAAAGGGCCTACAGAATCATCTAGATGTTAAACACCATCAAAAGACTGAAAAAGGGGAGGAGACAACACCAGTCCATGGCACCTTTTTTGTCAGGCCAGACCTGTGAAGAGCAGAAGCCTGCACAGAAGCCATAAACGGGAGGAGATGAGCCACCAGCCCGCAGCTGGCTCTGTGTGAGCACAAGTCCTTTGGTTCTTTGCCGAGGAGTAGCGTGGGACTTACACTGTCTGAGACCTATAAAGCAGAAAGAAAGAAGCAGAAAAAAACGGAAGGGGGAGAAAAAAGAGACATAATGAAATGTGGTTCCTGTTCTGTTCTCAGGGTTTTAAAGAAATTTAGTCATCTTTTTGGTATGGACAGGCAATCATTGCTGTAGTAAATGTTATGTTCATTTAACTAGGGTGCTTGCAGGAGAAAAACATCTAAGTGATCCTTGAATCTAGCTCATGGGACAACTGTACACCTAGTTATGTAATGTCAGCCTAAATAGCATTTCCAATACTATTAGCATGACTATTTTCATTGTTTATTGGTATTTGCTAGAATAAATTTCCAAATTGAAAGACGCATTGATCACTTCCTGCTGTTTCTCTAGTCTAATACATATGTTAATGAGGCAGTTTTATCTTAATCGGTTTTAAAAATTATTTAATTCTTCACATATTGCTTGTGTTCAAATAATGTATGAATGAAATCTGTGTGTCTTCCAGGACTATGAGCTTCTGAAAATGACTGTTTAGTTTAACTCTCCTTTTTTGATCAAAATGCACCAGGAAAAAGAATTTCCCTATGCACAAGGTCTTTGACTGTTTTCTAAAAGTTCCTATCCACATCCATAGATTTTATGTTTAAGATATCTATAAAATCATAATAAAAATTTCCAAAAAACATGTGAAGAAATGTACACTCAGAATTAATAGTTCTAAATTTCTCTGAGAACTGGTTAGATGAACTGTCACAGAGTTCTGCTCTGTGTAATAGAATGGTCCCAAAAACTATGCAGAAATCTGTCTGTGAGTCTGAAAAAAAATGGTGCTTTTGTTTCTTTCTTATCAGGGAAAAAACAAAACAATACACCAAGGAAACAAACCTGAAGTTTGCTCAGCTTTTTTCATGACTCTTTAGTACTGGTCTGGCACTGAATTTAACTAGAAAGTTTAGAATTGTAGTTGCATAATATGCAGTTGCTTTTNCTGGCCGTGGTGAAGACCATGGGGGGAGCAGGTGGTCCCCCTGCAGCCCATGGAGTCCAGGGGGGTGCCAGGGTCAAACCTCGACACTCATAAACAAGCTTGATTCATTTCCTGTGAAATAAAGGTCAAAATGCTCCTTGACTCCCTTGGGGCTTGGATGGCAGTTCAGGCTGTCATACAAAGTGGTGTCCATATTAATGCAGTAAGCAGAGACAAAATGCAGGAATTTCAAGCCATAAAGCTTACTGGACAAATTCACCAAAAAAAAAAAAAAAAGCAAAAAATCAACAAATTAATTCTTCAGTAGGAAATGTGAATTTAGGTATTATATGGTGAATAAGACCATGAATAATAATCATAAAAGTACAGTGTCCTCCTATTTCACAAAATATATTACTTTCTAAGACTTCGTCTGTTTAGTGCTTCCAAAAGGAACCCTTTTTTACCGCAGATCACATTGGATTACAAATCACGAGGAGTACTAATGATGAGGTGTGGAATTACTGACCATGTACTACATGACCAAATCTCTGATGGACTTTTGAGTAGTTAAATTAGTTGTAAATATACAGTATATGGAGCATATATTATAGAGAAACCTCTATAACAAGTCAACCTTCAGGTTTTTGTGTTCATAAGAATCACCTACATTTGCATCTTTCCAAGAAAAGATAAAATTATTCTGAACCCATCACTCCAATACCTTACCAAGTAAAGGTTTTGACAGCTTTCTTGCTGTTTCATCTCAGGGTCAGATCAATAGTCCTTTGATGCCACTCTCATTCAGCAGTACTGCAAATTACTGTATTGAAAACAAAGACCATTATGTTATTTATAACTAAAATTTATTTCTCAAAAAAAGTATAATTGGAAATATTACATGTACACAAAGACTACATAAAAACACTCATTTCCAGTTGCTGGAGATGGTGCATTTTAAATATGACAGTAACTCCCTCTGAGCAAAGCCAAGAACAGCCTGAGCTCACAAATGACAGAGGGCTTTGAAGAGAAAACAATCATAACTCAGAACCTTCTGAGAAAGGGGAGTGGAAATGCAAGGTTTCAAAGTCACTACAGGACACCTGCAAGGAATAAAAACATACAGTGTATGTAGCCATTTGTTTGTCACTATTGATGGCAGCCATAACACACCTCAAAGAAAGAAGCCATTATAACTCAGTCTAATACACAAATGTCTACAATGGCTCGGTGCCCCAAAGCTGCTGAGACATCACTTCTTGCCAAAGAGTTGCACCATGAGGTAATAAACATAATGCATGGTATTTACTATATTTGTCATAAAAGATGAGCATGAGGCTAAAGCCTGCATCCCACAGAAGCAAACACACATGCCAGGAGAATTTACAATGCTCAGAGTTCATCATGTGATTATCCCAGTCCCCTTATTCTACTACCTACCTTTACAGAAGTAACTGTTTTTATTTCAACATGTCCTCTTCCTCTTTGTTCCACTGTCTCATTCCAGCCTCTTCCCCTCCTTTACACTGTTGAAAATTGCTCAGACATAAGACATGGAAACTGAAAATTGCCAAAACCTCAATAAACTGAACATTCAGTTCAATGTGAAAAACTCGACCAGAGAAAGACATCCACTAAGAACAGAGATTTTCCAGATCTGGAAAATAATATAGGTATAGCATAAAAGTTGAATGAATAAATTGGCTAGTTTGTTTTAGGAATTTCTCTGGAGTCTGCTATGCCAGTGAAAAGACACTTTGACTTTAACGGACTTCACTAAGAGTTTTTATGGTACAAGACCTTTTCCTTACAATGAATTTGCAGTTCTCCTCAGAAAGCAAACCTGGAACAGGACATGTTGTAAGCCAGAACCACATCTCCTTGATACCACTGAGCTAAACTGCAGTAGCTGAGTGTAACTTGAATTACTAAAGTTAGGATTCTGCATCCCATGCAGATGAAACACAGTTGTGGTTTTAAGCCCAGCTGGAGGTGAAACACCACTCGCTCAACTCACCTTCCCTTCCCCCCTGCCCCAGCTGACAGCAGGACAAGATCAAAATGTGTTTGTTGGCTTCCATTAAAATTTTGATAAATCAGAAAGCCTGATCCTGTTCTCCCACTTCCATAAACTGCAACATAAATTGACTAACACAATTATTATTTATAGGTGTTTCATTTTGTATAAGCAAAAATAAGTAAACTTCAGGGTTGCGTTTTTTTTTATTATCATTTCAACATGCTTTCTCTTTTATTTCCTCACTGGTCAGCTTTATCCCAGTAATGCTACTGTTATATCAGATACAGCTTCTACTGTTGGGATAGAGACAGTTACTGATAGCACTAGTAATTGAGTTTGGTTTTATGCTATTCCATTAAACTACATATATCATAGGCATAGCTAGATGGGAGCGAAGCACTTTATGGACAGATATTTTAATTATGAGTACATATACAAAAGAAGGTCTCTAGGGAATGTCATTCTGTTTCAGACCACTTCTTCAAGCTAATTTTTAATTCTTAGCATATCCTTCACATTCTTAGAGATCTTGCCAGTTTCCTACCATCTACCAATTTAACATGCATACACTTAGTTCTGTATTCCAGCTCACTAAAGAGACCATGTTAGAATTGGATTTTTCCACCAGAAGTTAGAGTTAAAATTTTAAGTTTTTTAAAAATAGATACAGTATTTGCTCTTTTGCAGTTCTGTCACACTTCTCCAAGTGTATAGTACAACTGCTAGTATAACTGCTAGTATCTTTAAGATTGCTTTCTGGCTATGCAACTCAATTTATCAGGTCCAGCCAAACTGATGAACATCTGATTTCTCTAAACATTCTAGCTATCTTTCTCTTTCAAGCCCTATTTATCAATGCCTTTGTCTTCCTTTGAAAAGTTACCCTTTTGATCTAGAAGTTCTGCTAGCCATCTCCTTCAGCTGAGCATTTTAGCAAACATCAGTGCATGTCATTTTGTAGAACAGCAGAATAACAGTTTCACTATTTTCTTACCCTTCTAAGTACACCTACTAGTTTGCATTCAGTTCCCTGCAGCCAGATTCAACCATATCATATATACTGATTAAACTTCCCTTCCTATACTGATTAAGCTTATCTGTAAAATTAGATTTCTTTTTCCAATTCTTCCTATGAGAAAAGCCAAGAGAAACAAGAGGGAAAAAGAACATCTCTCCTTCAACAGCCAGATATCTTCTCGTTTACAGATTAATTTTATGTCTAACTTAATTATTACAAAATTGTCTTCAGTTTTGATCCATTTTTAACTTGAGTTCTGTGTCCCCAGCTTTTGCTGCAGAAATCACTTTCTCTTAGGAACATACTTGAAACCACTAATCCAAACCAATTTAGGTTCTATGGATGCATACAAATATAGCGAAAACAGATGGTAACTTAAAAATGTAGGGAGTCTGCTTTGAAAAATTGGTGCTTTTTTCTGATTAAAGGTTTCAGTAAGGTTAGAAACCTCTCGCCATCCTTCATTAGCATAAAAGCAATGAACCTTATTTTGATAAGTAATTTCTTATCAATGTCTATAGATTCGATTGCCATAAAATTCCACCTGGCAGTGCAAATTCCTAAATTAATTAATTTTCTTTCTTAGTTATCTTTCTCTAATATAAGCAAAGAACATACTTCTTGAAAAATGAAAATTTCTTTTCGAAATCTTAGTTTTGACCTCACATTTCCCCCATCTCAAATGAGTTAGTTGTAGTATCCAACTTGTCATTGATCAAATGGTGTAATTTCTGTTCATGTCCCAGGGCTTTCAATTAAAGATTTGTCTCAAGATATGGTACATGCTGTTTTTCAGATTGTTTCTCTAGAGTTATCTAAAATCATGGTTTTTACTGCCACTCTGAAAGTTCCTCTATTTCTGCCTTAATGTTATTTCCCAGCAAACTGTTATTGATTTTTTTCTCTAGAGTAATTATTAGTTTTCAAAATTCTTTTCCCTATGCTATATAGTGTTTGTTACCAAAGTAACCTGTTTTTACCTTCAACAGCAAGTTATTATAAAATACAACATCTTCCATATTAAAATTCTGCAAACAACATTGATTTGCAAATCTGCTGAAGACAGTTACTTTTCTGAGTGTAGTTGTTAATAACCTGCTGTGTATCTGCGAACCCTTTGTTTCCCACAAAGCCCTTACATTTCTCTTCATAGTCTTTCCATTCCCCATGCTCTTTGGAAAGCAATTTGTCTGATGGGATCACATCCCTGTGGACTGGGGAGCTGAGAGGGATGCTGGGGTGATGAGGCAGGGGCCTTGTCAGTCAGAGCATCTGTGCATAAGGCAAGGAGGTGGTGGCCGGGTTCAACCAAGAGTCCAGACCATCAGGAAAGGCCGGCTCAGGCAGCTCTGAGGTCAAGCTGGGAAGCCACTCTGCAGGTCCAGGTAGGAGCCCAGTTCTGCAGGCTACAAGAACAGGACAGTCTGGTTCTCCTGGCGCTGTCAGCAGCCTCTCTCCTATGTTCCCAGGAGGAAAAGGGCTGCCCTGGGCCACACCAACGCTGAGCTGGCCCTGGTCCTCAGCAGCCAAGCCTTTGGGAAGGGCGATCTTGTCCTATGCATCTACAGTTTCTCTAGCATGCTTAATTATTTATCTTCTCACAATGGGGAGAGTAATAACCAAAGAAAGGAAGAACAGTAGCATTACCTCTTGTTTTGGCAGTATTGATGATAAACATTTAGGAAAAACTTATGCCAGCCACAAAAATTTCTGAAGGACTGTGTAATACACTCAAAAACACACATTAAGAAACATCTGGGATAATGAGGCTTTTCTCCAAGTTTTGATTATTTTTTTACAGTTTGGTAGTTTTTTCCTGAAAAATAAAACTATAAGCAACTGATTCCTTGGAAAAAGGCCAACTGCTTGGATTATGTGTTCTTTTCCATTTTTGTTTTGCTTATGAGTTTTGCCTTCATTATTGTCATAAGTTTCTTTCTGCTGTCTAAGGATTTTATTGCTGCTGCATCCCTTTCCTGTTTCTTTTTGTTAGCATTAAATGTTGCTAAGTAACTGAGTCAGGCTGTGGTATTATTTTGAAAAACTATTCTATTTTTTGAAATATGTATAACAATTACTCAGCAAAATGAAAACTACTCTCCCAAAGGAAAGAAGGCCATTTGCATCTACCACAACCCTCATTTTCAGATGATTTCTAAGAAGAAATTGAAAGTGATTCCTATAAACATATTCTATATAAACATAAACACATACAAACATTCCTACAATGCATATTTTCAGATCAGGCATTTAAGGAAATATGAATCTTAATGAAAACTTGCTCTACCTGCTCCATGAGTTTATCCTAAGCCCCACCAAATAACAACATTAGTTTTGCTTTTAATAATGCGTCTCAGATCTTACAAGCAATGCAATTTAAAAGTAAAATAGATTGGCTTTCCGTCAGCGCAAGCTCATTTGGAGAATGCACCTTTGCTGTGGATTATTAAATGGAAATCATCCTTTAAGTATCGTAATAGCAAATAATGGGAAAGATGGAATTTACCATTTTATTTATGTCTCCTAATTTCATGTTAATGTGGCAAGGATCTAGCATCTCATCTACATGGACCTGCAATCAGCAATAAGGGTAATTATCTCAATTGCAAAACCTATCTGAGTTTAATGAAATTTTCACTTTAAAATCTCTCTGAAACAATCAAAATCACTAACAGCCACACTGCAGACCAGTTGGTTCAGTTTCCACTGTGAAGGTTTAAACTACTTCAGTGTTAAATAAAACATAATAGAAGACTGTGACACCAGAATAAGAGAATTACCATAGAACTTAAAAAAGAATGTCTGAAATGGAATAGCATCAATTATTATTAAATTATTCAAGAACTGCTTGAGCTGCTCCATGTTGATTAAAATAGTCTTAAAAAGTTCCACATTCCATTCTGTTCTTTTAAAGCTTGAACACCCCCTAAAGAGAACAACATATTTTCTTTTGTATACTTTTAACACAGACATGCACTACACATAAAAATACTTTAAATTAATTTCTCAATCTTCAATGAATTTTTTATAGGTCAGAGCATGGATTCTCAAGATAGCAACTATTCTTAACATGGGAAATATCTCTAAATATGTTCATTTTAAAATTTATCATATTTTGTTATAAAAAAGGCAGATGGAGAGGTATCATACACATCAAATAGCAAAATCTCCTCATAAACAATAAATAGCAAGATGACTTTGATTTTGAAGTACAGAGTGAGAAACACTTGCAAGAGAGGATGGCTCAATACTAACTGTGGGAAATAACCACTTTGAATCTGCTTGTTGAATAATCATAAGATTTTTAGACACTTGGAGTAAAACCACATATACATAAAGTCTTGTAATAAGTAGCTCTGTACTAGAAAAAAAATCAGATTCTTCCAGCTCCCTCTATTTTATAATTAATATAAATACGGTGAAGCCAATAGGTGAAATATTATAATAGCTGGGCATGAGTAGCAGCAAATATGCAGGAAAGGGAGTTGCCATGGAAAATCCAATTACTTATGTACCTCAGCTATTAATAACTTTATTAAATTTGAAGAAAAAGTCAAAAAGTGTCACTGCCCAAGCTGGGAAGACACACTTGTCCTTGTCCTTCTAGGACCTCTACAAGAAAAAAGAAAAAAGCTAGAAGAAGCATATGACTTCCTCTTTCCTCCTTCCTTACTGAATCCTCCCCAAGGTGTGAGGTATTCACCCACAGTAACATCCCCCGGGTGGGCTTGATACCAGCAGGCGTGACCAGCAGGTGTGACCAGCAGGCTGGGGAGGTGACTCTGCCCCTCTACTCCAGCTCTGGGGATAGAGAAGGGCTACGAAGATGCTCAGAGGGCTGGAGCACCTCTCCCACAAAGACTGGCTGAGACAGCTGGGATTGCTCAGCTGAGAGAAGGCTCCAGGGAGACTTTCTACACCTTCCAGCTCATGAAGAAGACCCCCCAAAAAAACACAGAGGGGCTTTTTACAGGGGTGTGTACTGATAGGAGAAGTGGGAATAGCCTCAAACTGAAAGAAAGTAGGTTTAGATTAGATATTAGGAAGAAACTCTTCCCTATGAGGGTGATGAGGTACTGTCACAGGCTGCCCAGAGAAGCTGAGGATTCTCCATCCCTGGAAATGTTCAAGACCAGGCTGGATGGAGATTTGAGCTAGTGGAAGCTGGTCTAGTGGAAGGTGTCCCTGCCCATGGCAGGGGGATTGGAAATACATGACCTTCAAAGATCCTTTCCAACCCAAACCATTCTATGATATTAGGAAGTGTAGTGCCACCCCACTGCTCTCTTACTGCCCTGCTTCAGCAGGACAGGGGGAAAAAATAAAATGAAAATGCTCATGGGTCCAGATAAGGACAGAGAGATTATCCACCAATTACCATCATAGGTAAACCAGACTCAGCTGGGGAAGATTCATTTACTTTGCTGTGAATTAAAAATTGGGTATTTTTAAAATAGCACAGTGAGAAACAGAATAAAAAATAAAAACAACTTTTCCTCAACTCCCTCTTTTTCCCAGACTCAACTCCACTCTTTGTTCTTGACTTTTCTGCCACCTCCTCCCCTCCACAAGTGCCACAGGGGGATGGGACACTGGGGTTGGGTTCAGTTAATAATGCTTTGTCTGCACCATTCCTTCCTTCTCATGTTGCTCCCCTGCTCCAGCATGGAGTCCCTCTCATGGACAGAGCCCACCACAAACTGCTCCAATGGGAGTCCTTCCCAAAATCCTGCACTTTTTCAAGAAGTAATCCGCTCACTGTCTTTCAGGGTTTTAATGCTGCTTATGCATTGGGTAAACACAAAGACAGGAAAGAAGCCCTTCCAATCTGAGTCTTTGCTGAATTCTGCGCTGTTATGACACCGAAAATATTTTATAAGCTCATAACCTCAATTTTCTTATGGGAAAGACCAGCAAAAAGATTAAGAATTGATTCCAGGTAGGGACAAGTTACAGTAATTGTATCACCAATCCCAAGCATTCAAATAATTAAAATAATAAAAGCCTTTTCCTACAGCACAAAATTTAAGACCAATTACAGTGTCTGAAAACACAATTTTAACTTTACTATTATCACTGGCTTTCTATTTTATATTTTCCTCCACATTCGAACAGGTTAAAATGATTGATTTTAAGTGAAATCTGAAATGTTTATACAATCATGTATTAGTGATTTAAAGTTTTAAGAAACAAGGCTCTCTGTAAGCTTGGTGTTCCAGGTACACTGGCACACCTAAGCCACATCAGGTCACAATGGGCAGGTCACATTAGGGGGGTTGTCACACAGGGGGACATGGATTACGCTGCGGGGGTAATTGGGAGGCCACACCAGGGTACTCGGAGCACACCGGGACACAG
>VZTX01027004.1:22645-41228 GCA_013400915.1 Pardalotus punctatus | reverse complement strand
GCTTTCTTATGTAACTGCCTATGCTGATCCCCAGCTTTTAAATTTAATTCTTAATTAAAACTTATTTAATTCATAAATTAAACAGGAAGAGAAGGCATGGGATGGGATATCTTAAATTCTAGAAAAGAGCTCTACTAACATCTAACCCTGTTTTAACCTACAGAATTTTACCCTATTAAACTCTCCTACTTTTGGTCCTCAAATTCTTGAGGCAGCAGCTACGATGGCACCTCAGTCATGAGCCTTGTGGCTCTCCAGCAGATGGACACTGCCACCCAACTTGGTGGCAGCTGCAGAATGCCTGAGGGTGCCCTTGATTGTCTTGTCCGGATCAGTGACAAAGTCCGTGCCGTGGTCAGGGTTTGGTTCCTCAGACCAGAACCCTGACTTGCTTTGGTTCTTGGTTTTCCTGCGAGGCTGTTACACGCTCAGCAGCCCGGAGATGTCGTGGGATGGCTCCTATGACTGGAGCACTGGCATGNCGGACTAGGGAGTTGTGCCATTGGTGCAGTTTTCCTTGTTACTGTTCTCGGCTAAGAAAACACGAGGTGCTGCCAGGAATTGTTAGGGAATATGAGCCAGTCTTTCAATGCCTGTGAATATTTCCCTCCCTGCCTGCTGCTTTTCTGGGCAGAGCTGTGCTTACAGGTGCTCGGGGCAAAGCGCACGGGGCAAATTCCTGTTGCCACTGCTGCCTTCCCGCAGGAGCCTGCTAGAACGTGGCTGTTTGTGTTACAAAGTGCTTTTCACAGGCTGGGCTCCCTGGCCTTGCGTTAGAATCAAAACGGGAGAGGGTCCCAGCCCCACTGGGATCAATTCCCTGCCATGCCTTCACCGCAGCGTGGTGGTGCTTAGTCACTGAGGTGTTCATTCGGTGGATTTATAAGTTCTAATCCAGTGTTTTGCTGCCACATGGAGCCAGAAATGCCAGGAGCTCGGGCTGTGCCCGCCCGCTGCCAGCCCAGCCCCAGGTCGCTGCCGCACATCCCGGGCACGCAGAGTGCACTGAGGAAAAGTCCTTTATTGCCAGTTCCAACCGGGGCGGACGTTAAGAAAGAAAGGCAAATGCAAGCAAAGCCTGCGGCCGCCCGCCCTCTCCTCAGGCTCCTCCGTTCCCGCCTCCTGCCCTGAGGGCCGGGATGGGGATGGTGGGGAAAGGGCCGGGATCGGCATCGTGGGGAACGCGCTGCTGTCCCCACGGGCCGCTCCCCAGCAGCCCCGGGACAGCGGCGGGGGGGGCTCAGAAGCAGCTGCAAAGCGGCTGCAACAGCTGGGACCGGCTGGGACAGGAGCGTGTCAAGAGTGCGGTGACAGAGCTGTCACACAGCTTCTCGCAGGGGCAAAGCAGTGGCTGCAAATGAAACCGCTGGGCGCGCCACAGCTTTAAAACACTGTCCTTTCACATCACACACAGCTGTAAAGTTGAAGAAGGCATCGCTGCAGGCTCAAATTTTTTTATAAATAATTACAATTATAAAGAATTGTGGAACCATTCAAATAAAATCCAAGATCATAATTTTATTTGTGTCTGTTGTTGGAGATTAGGGGTTTTCCTTTTGTTTTTCTTTCTCTTAGGGATTTTTCCTGCATTTTGTTGCTAAGGAACAATAAGGACCAGGTACTTAAGAGAGACAAAAGAAAACTGCCAAGCTCAGGGGAGGAGGGCACCTGGCTGCACTTCTGTTATCTGAGGGTTTCGCTGGGGAGAGCAGAGATACTGCGAGAACTGAGCTGGGAGAGTGGGGAGCTGGGCCAGCTGCAAGCTGTCTTGCTCTCTTGGCATCGGAGGAAGATGGTTGAGATGGTGCCTGGGGGGGAGAATTCAGTGCTGCTGCCACAGCCCGGGCTCATCCTGCTTTTCTCCTGCGGGTGCTCGGAGGTTTCTTCGCTATACTCTAACTCACACTCCCTGCGCTGCTGACACGCCCTGCAGTTCCAGCTATAGCTCCCAAGTTCCTGATACTTCTCATCTACCACTCCGAGACTTTGCTCATCCCTGCCTTCCCATCTTGCTACTCTGAGGTTCCTGCTACAGCTCCTTTTGCTATCCGGCGGGGCCACCAGGATCATGTTCCCCATGAATCCATACAGGAAGCCCCTTCTCCACCCATTCCTCTCGGCTGTGTCTGTCATTACTGCACGAGGGAAAGCCTCGGCTGCACCCGCGCCACAGCGCCCCCTGCAGCCGCGGGGAGTCATCGCACCAGCGCCCCTGCCGGCCGTGACCGTAACTGCAGAGGGGACCGCGCCTGCCTCGAGAAGGCGGCGGCTGGGAGTCGGTGATTGACAGAGCGCATGCCTCAAACACTGATATAAAGTTTTACTCATTTTAACAAAAACTGTATGAAGAAACTACAACCAAAGAAGCTTCCCTGAAGATATCTTGTGGCAGTGGATCATACCAATTCTAACACTGCAGGACCTCACTGGTGGAAAACCTTCTAATCTAAGCACCCCCTGGAAAACACAATGGTCTTTCCCCAGAACTGTGTAATCCCCTCNAGCAGTGCTGGCTGCAGTGATCTCTCAAAGCCATAGAGACACTTTGGGTAAATGCAGAGGCTTGTTCCACCCCTCCTCAACCCTCGGCATTAATACCTGACCGAGGCTTTGGGCTGTGAGTGAAGCTGCTGAGGTGAGATACTATTGTTCAGTCATCTCAGCCTAGGGAGAAACAAGGCTGAGGGGAAGGAGTGCATCTGCAAGAGAGCCAAACGCAGCAGAGCTTCTTCCCTCGCTAGATTTGGGGTAGGGGAGACCACAGCCCACAGAAGCCAGGTTTACACAGGCCAGTACCCAAAATGAGGGTGGGGGGAGGAGGTTTCCGGTGTGACCTCTGGTCAGAGGCGCTGAGCACCCCTCTTCCCTTACACAAACTGGCCCAGCTGTGGATCCCCCAACCCCACAGGCCACATCCACAGGACATTCACACCAGAGGCAGCTGAGGGGGTGTCATAATCCATCAAAGACCCCCCAAAGTGCTCGGCCTCGCACCACAGGACTGCACGTGATGCAAGCAAAGTCTGCTGCAAGAGACTGCCCCCTCCCCCGGGGGGACATGCCTGGACATTGCCCCTGGCCTGAGCGTGTAGTGACCCATGGGATCCTGTGCTGCTTGGGGGGACCATCACCACCAAGAAGAGCAGCTGGAGAGGATCAATGCAACATCATTGAGACCCATAGATGGTAATATTTTCTTTATTCTGTCTCTGTCACTCTTTCTGTCACCCCACCTCTTTTCCTACTTCTCCTTTTCCTCTCTCTCTCTCTCTCTTTCTCTCTCTCATATTTACTTTCAAATAAAACCTGGACTATTGACTGGCATATGGTCTCATTTGCACCTTAATTCGGGCAGAGGCATTTCTAACAACCATAATAATGGGATCATGACACTGAGTTTCTGGTTTTGTTTGTTGTTGCTACTGTTGCTGTTGCTTGTTTGCCTTGTTATAAATCCTAGTAAAGAACCATTATTCCTTTTTTCATACCTCTGACTGAAAACCACTTGATTTCAAAGTTACAATAATTCAGAGGGAAGGAGGGGCGTATTCTCTATTCCAAGGGATGTTCCCGCCTTCCTTGACAGACACCTCTCTTTCAAACCAAGACATCTATTAACTGTGATAATTGGACTCTCAGCAGAGAGTTGCTTTCTAACATCAGGATAGAAGGCCCACAGAAAATGCAGAAGCTCTTGCAGATGTGACATGTGCAACACCAAGTTTAGAATCAATCTTAAATCTCAGAGAGGAACTGAGTATTTGGTCCAATTTCTGAGAAGACAAGAAGAAGCAGCCTCAAGTTGCACTATGGGAGTGTCAGGTTGTGTATTAGGGAAGATTTCTTCCTTGGAAGGGCGGATAAGCATTAGAAAATGCTGCCCAGGGTAGTGGTGACATCACCATCCCTGGAGGGGTTCATAAATGGCATTTGGTGATATGGTTTAGTGGCCATGGTGGTACTCAGTCAAAAGTTGGACTTGATGAACCTGGAGATCTTTTCCAGCCTCAATGGTCCTATGATTCACATAATCCATACTATGTTGATAGTATAAAAAAAAAAAATTAATGGTATAAAAACCCATTGTATTGCTTATTAATCCCTGTGGCTCTACAGAGCTCCCAGAAAAGCAAATTACATCTTTGTGATGCTGTTAACCACTCTTCGTTCTTCTTTATTTACATTTCTGGGAACTCAAATGTAAATGTTCTACCACAAATTTAATTGTGATTTAATAAATAAACTGACTTCTAAGTCCATCCTCTGGTGCATGATGAGACATGATTTTTTTTCCACCATATGTGATTTCACCTAGGAGTCAGCCCCACTAATTATTAGCAAAGGATTTCTCAAGTTAATCATCTTCTTGTAAGACTTTTGGGACCTTAACCGGTGTTTACTGCAGGGCCTTTTGAAATGCAAATCACTTCTGCGAACTTCAGAAAGCCCCAAACTCCATTTGGATTCATTTGTAAGTAGTTAAAGATCAAAGTCACTCCAACACAGAAAGAAGATACAACATCTTTTTGTTCCAAAATGTTGATTTATTTTCCCCACAAACTTTCACAGAAGTGTTGGTCTCATACTTTTTGGTACCTGCAAACAGCAGTCAGAAATCCTTCTGGCAGTTTTTCTAAAGATTAATGAGTTGCAAGATACATTTCTTTTTTTCATAACTGTTACTATCACAGGAGGTCACTCAATCTGTGAAGGTGACAGCTTTGGATATAACTTTACAACATTCAAAATGGGTTACCCACAGTCACAACTTACACAACGTGTTCTTTCTGTGGGCAGTGCTGTCAGTGTTTTTCATCTGTGGCTTGTCTGCAGACCAGGAAAGCTCTTGCAGCCTTATTTGTCATGTAGAGAGAGCTCCGTGGTGGAGCCCGTTAAAAAATTCTCATGGACCACTTTGTCAGAAGTGAAGTGTCTGAACTTATCCATTACACAAAGTCAGGAGGAGCTGTAGCTGCTCTAAAATGCACCAAGCCATTTTTCTCCAGACCCCTGTTTGAAGCTATTCCATTAGTTCCTAACATGCATTAGAGAAATTATTTCAGCCTGTGAGTTCTGGTGCCATCTGGATGGATTAATTTCAACATGCCATTCCTGTTATAGTCTCAGGCATAATGATTCAGTTGTTGGTACATTGATTTTCCAGTTTCTCTCTTTGCTGAAAAGAAATGGCTGTGAAGGTCTAGATATACAGTATGGATTATTTAAAATACTGAAACAGCTGAAGTTGTTATTTGTAACTTGTAACACACAAAGGTACCTCCTGCTGCACCCATGAGAATGGTTTGGGTTGGAAGGGACCTTAAAGCCCACCCAGAGCCACCCCTGCCATGGCAGGGACACCTCCCACTGTCCCAGGCTGCTCCAAGCCCCAGTGTCCAACCTGGCTTTGGGCACTGCCAGGGATCCAGGGGCAGCCCCAGCTTCTCTGGGCAATGTTATAGAATGACTGAATCATTAAAGTTGGAAAAAACACCATCGAGCCCAGGCTGTGCCCGATGCCCACCTTGTCCCCAGCCCAGAGCACTCAGTGCCACCTCCAGCCCTTCCTTGGACACCTCCAGGGATGGGGACCCCAAACCTCCCTGGGCAGCCCCTGCCAAGGCCTGAGCACCCTTTCCATGGAGAAATTCCTGCTGCTGCCCACCCTGAGCCTCCCCTGGCCCAGCCTGAGGCCGTTCCCTCTCCTCCTGTCCCTGTTCCCTGGGAGCAGAGCCCGACCCCCCCGGCTGTCCCCTCCTGTCAGGAGCTGTGCAGAGCCACAAGGTCCCCCCTGAGCCTCCTCTTCTCCAGGCTGAGCCCTTTCCCAGCTCCCTCAGCCGCTCCTGGGGCTCCAGCCCCTTCCCAGCTCCGTTCCCTTCCCCGGACACCTCCAGCCCCTCAGTGTCTCTGGCTGTGAGAGAGCCAGAACTGGACATAGCCCTGGGATCCTTGTGCTCAGCACAGGGGGACAATCATGACAGGAGTGCAGAATTTCTACATATCAACACAGCATTTAAGTGACAAAAAAAATGTTATCAAACTTCAACATATGATGGTTTTCTTTTTTCTCTTTTCTTACAGTTTAACTGAAAAAGTAACCAGAAAATGCCAGTAATAAAAAAAGAGAAAAGAGGGACACAAAAAATAATTTTAAAGCCAAATTTATCCTAACTAGAACTCTGTTACTCAAATACTGAATAGAGGGGTGGTTCTTTAGTCCTGTCCAAGCCACAGTTGCCAAACTCAGTAGATTAAGCCAGCAAGTATTTCAGGAGGCATTACAAAAGTCAGGTCAGAGACCAGAGAAGAAAAGAAGAGGATATAAACCCCAGGTCGTTCCCATGCATGGATAGGAGCCCAAGGTACCAGCTATAATTAGGTGGGATTTGAAAGAATGGCTAACTTTCCTGCTGGAATAAATGGGCATAGATCTACCAAAGCCAGCGCACCTGTGACATTTCCACTGGCAGAATATCTGACCCACATTCCCCCAGGTTCCTTCAAACTCATTTTGCCCTGCTAACTCCATCATTTCCTTCCATCCTGCTGCCATCCTGACTCCTGCCTTTCCATCCTCCCACCTCTCTGCTTTTTTTCATAGTAACCCCATTTACGATCCATATTTACCTTCCTTACCGGGGGGACAGAGCAGGTGGATTAGCATGATTCCAAACAGATAATTTCAGGGATATATCTCCTTCAAAAGGAGATTAAAAATGGTGCAGTAGAGCTGGAAAGATACTTCTAAAAAAGCCGGAAAAGACAGTTAGTGCTCAGCATGGGCAGAGGGAGGGTGGAAAGGTTAATACACTCCACAGAGCCATTGCTTAAATTAAACCTGGCCTTTGAATGCTATCTCGCTCCAAGATACACTGGATACTATCTCAAATTGCCTTGGCCTTGCTTTTTTCTTCTCTGCCTTTCATCCATTCAGTGAGTCCTGACTCCTGTCAAAGGCATCAGACAGAAAGCCTGAACTCCAAAGTGTTGCCAGCAAAGAGCTTAGATGAGCTTTCTGCCTCCACCCTGCTCTCCTCCCCCTCTCCCACACATTTTTCCCCTCACACCTTGGGTGCAAGCTGCCAATTTCCAAGCAGGAGCCCTCAGCCTCAGCTCTTCCAGGGGAAAGCAAAGCACTGGCAGGCACATGGAAAACTAAAGAGCAGGGAAAGAGCAAAGCAGGAGGAGAGGGAAAGTGAGCAAAGCTCGCTCTGATTGCACAGGTAATGCACGCTCCCCTGACCCTTGGTGTTGAGCCACATGGCAAATCTAGGGAACATAAAGAGTTTTCCTTAATAGAAAAACACTGCACAGCATCTGAGTAGTTACTCAGGGGAGGAAATTACTCGATGCTCTCATTGCTTGCTGAAACTGGGGAGCTCAGCTTGAGCACCAGCAAATTCTCTGGGTGTGCCTTTCTCAATTTCTCCTTCTTGCTTCCCCTTCTCCCATGATTGCACAGAGGTCACAGAATCAGAATATCCTGAGCTGGAAGGGACCCACAGGAATTATGGAATCCAACCCCAGCCCCGCACAGACCCCCCAACAACCCCACCCTGTCCATCCCTGGCAGCGTTGGCCAAACGCTCCTGGAGCTCTGGCAGCCTCGGGGCCGGGACCATTCCCTGGGGAGCCTGGGCAGTGCCCAGCACCTCTGGGGGAAGAACCTTGCCCTGATCTCCAGCCTAAACCTCCCTCAAGGTGAGGTAATCAGGAGTTTGGAAGAAGTTGTGAATGAACTTCATGGACTCAGAATTCCCGTGGGCAGCCGGGAGGAGGCCATCTGTGCCACAGAGGCTCCTCAAATTGTAGGATCTCCAGGGATTTCCAAAATTCCTAATACCCACATCATAGCTAGCGATTCAAAGCTCATTATGAACTGACAAACATCATAAAGTCCAGTTGCTGGGACCTGAATAGAATAATCCATCTCTAATTCAAGACAATTGCCATACTTACTCAACGATAATTAAATATTATGTGCATGTATAATTAATAGATGTCTAAACCATCCAGAACAACAAATCCATCTTCATTTCAATTTAACAACAGAGGGTGTTTAAATGGAAGCTGATTGATGCAATGCAAACTGATGGATTCAATCACAGTGTTTACCTTTTTTTCCCCTAGATCTTGAAAGCAATTCTTTATAAGCTCATGGCACTGAGAAACTCCACTTCCATGGAATTTAATGGCAAAATTCCCCACAGGAATTACCTTGACAACAGATACTGACAGCACATGCCCAGGGCTTTGAAAACTCCATCCTAATGTTTCTTCCAGGGTGTGTATAGCCTCTCACAGTGGGAATTTTCATATCAAATGGCTTAGTTATATGGAATTTTATATTCAAGCTATTTACAGCTTTACAGTGGCTACAAGCATTGGACAGAGATTCCTGGGAAACACACCTGATCCAGGTTACAGCTGAAATTAATGCAGGAAGCAGGCTGGCTTCCATTCACTCTGATTACATTTCAAATGGGCCTTCGGTGCATAATGATTAATATTTCACTATAATTATTTGTTCCAATTAAATGTGGCATGATTAAGCGACATTTTCCCCTGTGAAGCTAAACTGCGTTTTTTTCTTAAAATAAAAAAATTTAATGATAAAATTAATTAAGGGAGGTTTGACTTGCTTATTTTGCCATTTAAACCACTCTTCTTTTTCCATTGCTAATTGAGAAATTTAATTTCTCCAGTATAGTCCTATTGCACACAAAAGAGACTGCAACCTGGTAATTAAAAGGAAAAAGGAATATTGCTTCCCACAAACATTAAAAATAGAGAAAAGCCATTTAGAGTGCTAAGAACAATAATAGCTCCCGTTGGAGCCATATCCTGTTGTTGGTCACCACCTTTATATTTGACAATAAGTTCTGAATACTCGGTTTAAGAAAGATATCAGATACAACAGCAGAAAGAAACAGACTCTTTATTCCAATATTTGAAATTTCCATTAAATAAAAGTTGAGTAACATGAAAGGTGCTTTAAAACCCCTACATTTTATTGTATTTTTCTTAGACAAGAAGGGTGACTTCAGAAGAACTGTCAGAGCTGTGGTTTTTTCTGGAAGATCCTCAGTTCTGACTCCTGACCACACAAAGCAGCAAAGTGGCTCTTTAAGAACTTTCATTGTAGAGAAGTTCCAACTTGCTCTGGAATTCCCTTCCCTTGGATATTCATTATCTTCTAGCTGGTATTTTTAAACCTGCCTATGGGATTTGGATGCCCAATTTCCATTAAAATTAAAATGGGAAATGAGTAACCAAATTAATTAATTGAATTAAAATTAATGAGAGCTGGGCATCCATATCCTTAAGGCAAGTTTGAAAATTCCAGCCGGTCGAGTTTTAGGACAATGCATATATTTCAGGACATAAATATGTGCTCTGGGTGTGCATTGACCTACAGGAAATAGGGAGAGGTGTTTCTGCCAGACAGTGGAAAACACTTCGTCTAGGAAAATATCTCCAAACACTGACCAATGCTAAAAAATGACAGAATTAAAACCCATGTATATCTACATCCACGTCCTAGGCAATGGCTGTTCATAATTCAGTGTAATTCAGATAATAAGAGCTATCAGAACATGATTTAGAGCTGCGGTTTGATTTTTAAAGAGGGATTGTCATAATATATTTAAGCATTAGTATATACTATTATTCAGAGCTTCCCGCAGATTTCCCTGTCACTTCAAACATTATTATTTTATATTTCTAGAAGAGATCAATCACTTCAATTTAATATATTTAAAACTACTCATTTTCCCCCCATATCCTGCATAGCTCTCCTGTCATAAAAAATGGTCCACAAAGTTTATGGGTCAGCAAGAAGCTGGCAAATAACACAAATCATGGGTCTATATTAGCACTGGAAGTAGGATTTGGGTCTCCCAAAAGTATTTATACTTTTGCTGACAACTAAAATCCCACAGCAATAGAAACACTGATGTATCTGCGGCAGCCTAATGGACTTGGGTTTACTTTGTTTTGCAGTTTTTAGAGTGAACTCTCATTTACCAGAAGACTTTAAACTGAGTTTTTAACTACCCCACTCTGATTTTTGCTACAGTGAAGAATTTCTGGATGTTCAGGGATCTCACTACCAGTCAGCCAATTATTAAAACAAATCCCCTTCATGTCAAAGCAAAGATGTGATATTTCACTGACACAAACAGAATTCTTCTGAGAGCTGAAGGTATGGCAAATGTGAAACCTGCATTTTATCAAAGACCAGATCTTTTTATAAAATAATCCAAGTATTGAAGGAAATATAATAGTTGGCCAAGCAATACAGAGCTAATGTCTTACCACTGACAGTCCTCTCTCTAGGTAGAATGTAGTTGCACTGTTTTAGAATTTTCCTTTCTCTCTCATGGAGAATATAGATAAACTGTACTTTCTTAATCTCTGTGTTTTGTGTTAGAGGTGTACAAGCCATAACCAATAAATCTTGGGAGGTGGATTGTCTTTGGTCAATAGACACTTGTTTATTACTGTGTATAAAAAGAACTTCTTGTAAATAAAATCTTCTTCTTCAACATCTTGAAGCCTGTCTGCCTGACTTCCCTACCTGCTTCCACAAATCCCACGAACAACAGAAGTAGAACTTCAGAATTTCCTTCCTGCCTTTCCAAGAGCCTCTTAATCTTCTCTAACACAAAGTACACATTGGCACATCAGCTCCGGGTGAATCACTGCGTATCCCAAAGTCCTGGGTGTGCCCACATTTTTTGCTACCCCTGGAAGGAACGTCCAATCTGGTCTGGGGCATAAAGCCCGCCCAGTCCCACTCCCTGCCGTGGACAGGGACATCTTCCACACTCCAGGTTGCTCCAAGCCCCATCCAACCTGGCTCTGAGCAATTTCAGGGCATGGCCTGCAGGTCCTTTCCTCCCTAATCCATTCAGACACAAACCCAAGAACTGCTGGTGGAAAAAAGTTAACAAAATTAAGGGAGTTAAGGAAAAATGCTGCAAAAATACAAGGGTTATTCACTGTCTTGTGATGACCTGTGATATACATCATTATTGGCCACATCTCTCTGTTCACTAACCTGAAAACTTCCCCAGCTTTCTCTCCTTCTGCTCCATGTTTTATTAGTTTCTTTCTAATTTATCACCACACGCATCCAAACAAGAAGCTGTGTCCTATTAAGCACTTTATAGGATTTACATTATACAGCCATTACTGGAAATGTTGAGTGTCATTAATAAAACTGCTGCTAATTTTAAATAAACTCCAGCGTTTCACAGAGGAACGCGCGCAGATATAAAAGTTGGGAAAAAAATCAGATTTATAATGTCATAAAGGATAATTACCAAGAACATTATCAAGGCTAAATTTCTACTCTTCTCCCTGTAATTAGTGTCCAAGGATCTATTTAGAACTTGTGCTTCCTCTAGGTAACATAACAACAGTTCAGAGGATGCACAGCGCAGCTCACGGATGTAGATCTGGAGTGGAATTTGTATGAGGAGTGCCAGAGACTGAGGGGAGCCTCACTGCGGGCTGCAGGAGCCAGGGAATGCTGGAGCTGGGCCAGGGCAGGTCAGGCTGGAGATCAGGGCAAGGTTCTTCCCCCAGAGGTGCTGGGCACTGCCCAGGCTGCCCAGGGAATGGTCCCGGCCCCGAGGCTGCCAGAGCTCCAGGAGCGTTTGGCCAGCGCTGCCAGGGATGGACAGGGTGGGGTTGTTGGGGGGTCTGGGCAGGGCTGGGGTTGGACTGGATGGTCCTGGTGGGTCCCTTCCAGCTCAGGATATTCTGTGATTCTATGATTCTTCAGTGCTAGAGAGCTAGAAAATAAATATTCTCCCAAATAACTTCCACCCACATCTCAGTTTTCATCGGGTCCAAAGGTTTTTTGGGTTTTTTTTAAGACTCTCTGCACAGGAAATGTTGACACCCACTGATAGCAACCCCCAAACAAAGCCTGGCAGTTGTCAGATACAATAATCTAAGAAGAAAGCTGAGGAAGTTTCTCCTTTGGAGTCTCTGCACTGTGCTCCCAAGTGGCTCTAAGTTGTTGCAGATGTTCTTTGCAACACCTGTGTTAATGTTTCACACTGCCTGCGCCAGGCACTGCCGTGTGTTTTATGTGCGATGGGAAGAAGAGGGGAAAATTTCATTGTCAGCCAATTCCCCTCACCACTTCCCTAAATTCCTGGGAGACACTGGCATGGTAGGACCTGCACCAACAGCCTCTCCTGGGAGAGCTGTAGTTAAATGTCCATGGATGTTAAAGTGTTCCAATGCAGGCTGATCTGCAGGGATGACACTGGCACTCCCGAAGCTCTTCCAAGCCTGCGACAAACCTCCAGAGACCTTTATTTACTGCACTGTTATTCTTCCCGGAGCCCGGATAATTGGAGCAATCCAATTTACAGTCTGTCTGACAACAGTCAGACGTGTTGGGGTGTTAGAGGGGACCTTTGACATGACCTATCACTGAACTGTGTCTGTATTTGAGGAGAGGTTAAAGCCAAGTCCAATCTACATTTCCCCTAGGGAATTTTATGGTACTTTCCAAACCGCAGACTTGTCCCATATTTCACCCTTGCTGTGAACACCAGCTGATTTATTCACTCTACGTGCTGCTTAACTATTTCTTTCCAGCTGTTTCACGTGTGCCCGTTGCTTTTCCATTAGCAAATCCCGAGGCACTGTCCTTAGGAAACCAGCACAAAATCATTTCAGCAGCCGTGGTGGAAAGCTTTTCCTTATTGCTATTTCCTTATTCTTGTTGCACACTGGCTCTCTAGTCCTATGCACTGAGGGTACTTTCAATTTAATTTGGGAATATTGGGCAGAGGGGAAGCTTTGGAGAAGGTCTGTTAGGCAGAGCCTCCTGTTGAGTCACAAGGTGCAACAAGGAGCCCTCGACTTCCCAAACTCCTTCTCGGAGGGGACTGTGGGTATGGCTGGGTCCAATCCCAGTCCCAGGCTTGGTTTGCCTCAAGGATTGTGCAGGTGCAATTGAGCCTTTGTAAGAGGATGGCAGCCCAAACATAGTGACATGAACGATAGAAATTATTATTTAAATTAATAATGATGATGATAAGTATTTTAATCTTAATTATATACTACGAAATGTAGACAGCTCTAACTACGAGTGCACTATTTATTGAAGCAATGATATTAAAGCTAGAAAAACAATTATTAAGTAGGGATTGATGCCATTCACCCATCCCAATGACCAAATCTCTTTCCTTGGCCTCAAGGACTGACCTTAAGGGGTGTTCCCACCCCAGGGAGGAATCTCCACGCACTCCCAGCACGGGAGTGTGAGGTGTTAAAAAGTGGGGCTGGGTTTTCATGGCATAAAGTGACTGATGTCAGTGTTTCCCATAAATTCATTTGACAGACAAATACTGAATATTTAAAAATGCTAAGCCAGCTATTCAATAACAGAAGGGCTCAGTCTGGATTTTGGCTTTACATCAGCAGATTTTTCTCAACTGTGTGCACACAAGATCCACAAAACAGCCTCACACTGACTAATATTTATTAATCAGCAGTGCCCAAAACCAGTTAAAAGCTGAAAAAGAGGCATCTGAAAGAGTTTCTCTCTGTCTCAATAAAAACATCTAATAAATAATAATTTTCCCAACAGGGAGTCTGCTCAAAAAATCTTGTGTGTTATTCTGTCAGCTCTGCATTCCTCAGAGATTTCTTTCCATACTTCTCCCAGAGCTTTTACACAAAAAGAAGAAAGACGATGAGGGTCTGGATTAGATTAATTGCTGTAGACCTAGAGAATGATAAGTCAGGTGTGACCATGGCTGAACTGATCTTACACAACTTGTCCACGCCTTTGAAGATGTTAGCATTGAGGAAATTTTCATCTGGGTGGAGCTGACACAAAGTTCAGCTCGTTCCAGCTGCATCTCAGCAGAGAATCCCTCACTTTTTCCATCATATCTCTGCTTTGGTCTCAACAGGAAGGGATTTATGTAAAATTTATATGGAAAGTTAGAATGGAACCATTCAGTTTGAAGGGGGCTGCAGTGATCATCTTGTCCAACTTTCTCACCAGTTCAGGGCTGATGGGCAGATCTGTGAACCAGTAGAGAAAGTTTTATGTCAGATAAGGGCCTTTGACCCTTAGGAAAAGTTTTGTTTGGTCCAACTGTTCCTGTGTATGTCACGGTAAGAAACCAAGGGTTCCAATGTCTTGTTTCACTTATGGGATCACAGAAACAGTTCTTTTCTCTCAGCCTTTTTCTTTCTATGGCTACTAGCTTGTCCAGCAGTCAACCCCTCCCCTTTCACCTCCTGTCGCAGAACGGCGACACGTATTGTAAGAAATCCACACTGTCACCAATGTTGCAGGAAACCTCGTTTAGGAGAAACCTCATTTGAGAGACACCTCATTTAGGAGAAACCTCATTTGAGAGACACCTCGTTTAGGAGACACCTCGTTTAGGAGAAAGGCGCCATTTTCCATCGGTGAATGAAGCAAGACACACAAATCAATATTATTTATAAGCAAGCTTCAATCCTTCAATCTTTATTCCATTCTTCANGTCCTTGCAGTTATCTTCAAAATTCTGCCTTCTGCTCGCACAATGCCCTGTCTGTGCTCTGCAGGGGCAAAATCTGCAGAGACAGAGACTCTGGCATTCCATGGCCACCTTGCTCCTCAAGCCATTTCTCCACAACCTCCTTACCCTGTCACCTAAGTTTAGTGTGAGCACTAGACAAAACAGCTTCATACATTTATTTTTATTACCAAAAAGCATGGAAAGCTCAGGAAATACAGCACTTGCTGTGCAAGTGCTGGAGGTTTTCATACTGTCTCTAAAAAATTACCAACTTGACATAATGAAAAGTGTAATGAAATACTCTATATAAAGACCGTGCCATTGAAACTGTGTTTTTTATTAAAAGATAGTACTTCAGGAAGCAGTCAAATTTGAAGTTAAAGCTAATTAGATTATTCAAGTCAAATTGCTTGTACTAGGAAGCATGAGTAATGAAAACACTCTTGTTATATTTTAGTTTTATACAAGTCAAATATTTGTTTCAGAAATTTCCCAGATGTAATAAAAAGGGATAAATCCAGAAAAGAGCTTGAAGAGCAAAATTCAGTTGTTGAGATGAACCTGTTTCTTCTCCAGCTTTTTGTTTGTTTGTTTTTTCTGTTTTACCAACAATTCTCACCTCACTATTGCATGTTTTTTCACTTTAGTCAATGAACCAAAACAATCAATCAGCTTTACTGTCCTTCTAAAATCTTTGCAGTCTCAGAAAATTCCAGCCATGGATATTGAGCAACTTGCCCAAGGTCACAGAAGGAACTAGAAAATTAACTGAGTCACAGTCCAATGGCTTGGACCTCCTCCCTCAGTAGACCTCATTAATAAAAACTGGCTGAATTATATTAATAGGAATTAATTTTGTCCAGGCTGGAGTTGATTTGGATAGGAATAGGATACAAGTAGTAGCTCTCTGTGGCATTCCTAACCCTTAGCTATGATATGTGTGTGTAAGGCTGTGACAAATGAAAGGGCTCACATGAGCATCGTTCTGAGAGGAAAAATTAAATATGTAGGTCAAGAGGCACACAAAGACAAACCAGGTTCACATGCATTTGGTCCACTCAGTAGAAGTTTTATTTCTTTATTTTGCATTGTTTATTTGGTTTGCCACGACAGGGCTTTATTACAGGCTCTCCCTCATGCCTAATAATGAATGAGTTTATGACAACTGCGGTGTGACAGATGAAAATCACTCGGCATCCTTTGACAAGGTGTCACAATGCTTCCCTTGGTTCCATTTTACACAGTTTGTAGCTTCTGTTTCAGCTTCCTTGCTCCTTTTTCTGCCCTTCCGCCTTTTCTAGTCAGCAACGTGCATTCTGTGCCAATTAATAAGCAAATTAATGCAGTGACAAATTAATACTCCGCTTTAGTTTAGAGGTTTCCCCTCTAGATTCCCTTTACCTTGCTCTCTGAGCTGATGACAACCCTTATCAGATTTATTACCTTTGTCAATCAGTAGATTATGAGCATTTGTCTGAGACAGGAGTTCCTCACCAAAGCAGACAGGAATTTGCATGTAAACAACCTGCTTCATTTCTACTGGTAAGAGCCTGGCTGGAAATGCCAGTTCACTAAACTGGAGGTTACAGAACTGAAGCCTGTTTTCATCCAAAATATCAAAATTCTCCCCATATCTCATCCTTCTCCCCACAATTAGAGCAAAATCCCAGAGCACACCATGTGCTGGCCACAGATTTTGTCAAAATGGCCCACTGAGTCTTGTTCTAAACTTCCTCCAAACTGACTTCTGAAAGATTTTAATAAAATCCACTTAAAACACCCCAAAAACAAAATGTAAAGATCACCTACACATGGCAGAAGTGGCAGGGCTACTAAAAGTGCCAAAAATTAAGTAAAATCAGATGCCTCCAAGGCTACACCATACAATTTTAAATGAAAACTGACATTTCCAAAGATTCCTACCCCAATGGTGGGATCTCCATCATAACCACAAACACATGGGCTACACTTAATCACTGCTAATCTCAAAGTCAAGTATTGCAAACTTCCCAAAGTGATGGAAGAAAGTTACTCTGTTGATAACTCCCCAGGCCTTGTAATGAACTTTCCTCAGTAGTGCCCACAAACTGTAAATCTGTAACCACTGGCACCTTTAGTACCCTGGATAATTCCCAGACATTAAGGCTCTCTTATGGAGGATAATATAAAGAAATACATGGCTTGTGATTTTTCCCAGCTGATTTAACATCAGATTTATTCCCAAAACACTCAAAACTTTGAGAAAATTCCTATTTGATCTGACCCATCTCAAATACTCAGGAATTTGAATCCCTCTGCCCATCTATATCCATAATCCTGGCTCTTTGCTCACTGCTGCACACTGGGCTAATGGACAAACAATATCAGGAACAGAAAACCTGCCCCAGTTTTCTTTAAATGTATCCCAAGGCCTGTCTGTGAAGGTCTGATTCAGCTGCATAAACCAGAAGGGAATTATTTGAAGTTTATCCACTCCAGAGCACTGATTCTGCCCCTAGAACACGGTGTTCATACCATTATTTCAATCTCAAAGTAACTCCTGTTCTACAGTGACCAACAATTTCTCATTTCTACCTCTGCAGGAGGAGTTTGTTCAGTAAGAATGGAGATTTTGAGACAGGCTTGATTATACTGATGAGATAAACTTCTGCCTGTGCTATGTTTCAGGCTTTAGCCCATAACTAATAACATGCTGTCACTCACAGCTCAGCTGTAATAAATATTGGAAATAATAATAATAAAATAATAAAACGTTGGAAAAACCTTCCAGGATCATCAAATGAAACCTTTGAAGCTGCCTGAAGTCACTCCTACCACGATGCCTGGCTGCATTAGGACTCTTCAGGAGCAGGAGAAGGCAGAAATGTCTGGGATTGAACACAGCTTTCACATGTACTTATTTTTTAATTAGAAAAGGCTCTTCTGTAAGGTCTTCTAAAAGGAAAAACCTTGATTTAAAAAAAAAAAAAAAACCAAAATCAAAACTAAACAACATTCTATTCCTTTTGCTCCAACCCTAAGAATATATTTCCAACACTTACTTCCCCATGAACTTCCTGTTTGGAATGACTTAGCTATTAGGAATAGGAAAAACTAGATGTCCCTCTTTTTGTATAAATACACACCCACAGTGCAGGTAGCATGGAATTAGTTTTCTTAATAATTGCTGTATCAATTTCTTCCTCCCAAAATAATTCATTCTTGAAAGACCTTCCTTACCTTGTGCTACAACAGAGCAGGGCTTTATTTCCTCTTGGAAATCACTGATTTGGTTAAGACTTCTAATCTTAAAACCTGCTAAATTGTGATAACAATTAGGTTGATTTCCTTCCCTCTGCAAGTGCTATACAAAACTCCATCAATCAAGGTGTATCTAATTATGAAACTAAGTTAGGAGGTGTTTGAACAAGATGGCTCAGGTTCTCAAGGGACCTGGGAATTGAATTGGTACTCCAGACATATCAAATTAGTTAATGATTCGGGGACCTTTATTCTGCAAGAGCGTGGAAATTAAAAAAGAATAATGAAATTCATTAAAGCTTGGGAACATGCAGAAAGGAGGACATTTGGGCCTCGCTGCACGTAAAGTTTAGGACCTGCTTTATCTTGGTAGAATGACAAATGGTGGTGAGGGCAGCACTCCTGGTTTCATGATTCCCTTACAGGTGAATTCACCACAATTCACAATTCACCTCACAGGTGAATTCACCACAATTCACGATTCACCTTATAGGTGAATTCACCACAATTCACGATTGACCTTATAGGTGAATTCACCACAATTCACAATTCACCTTACAGGTGAATTCACAATTCACGATTCACCTCACGGGTGAATTCACCACAATTCACGATTGACCTTACAGGTGAATTCACCACAATTCACGATTCACCTTACAGGTGAATTCTCCACAATTCACGATTCACCTTACAGGTGAATTCACCACAATTCACGATTCACCTCACAGGTGAATTCATCACAATTCATGATTGACCTTACAGGTGAATTCTCCACAATTCACGATTCACCTTAC
>VZTX01027004.1:0-22619 GCA_013400915.1 Pardalotus punctatus | reverse complement strand
ACAGGTGAATTCACCACAATTCACGATTCACCTCACGGGTGAATTCACCACAATTCACCATTCACCTTACAGGTGAATTCACCACAATTCACGGTTCACCTTACGGGTGAATTCACCACAATTCACGATTCACCTCACAGGTGAATTCACCACAATTCACCACAATTCACGATTGACATTACAGGTGAATTCACCACAATTCACAATTCACAGCACTGCTCATCGAATTCATTGTCAAACACAACTCAGCCCTGAACTATTTCAAGCACTCACAACCAACCATGGTTTGGAGCTGGGGGTGCTTTTCCCCCTTTATGGAGAAGGAAGAAATGCAAATCCAGGAACTTTGGGAGCAGGGAGAGCCTGTTGGGGTACGTGAGCAGTGCTGGTACCTGCCCTGACAGCAGCTGCAGGACACTGCACCTGAGGAGAAGTTGATTTCAGCCAGATGGTTCCAAACAGGGTTTGTGCTAATCCTGCCTTCCTTGCTGCTGCATTCACTGTCTGCTTTATAAATTGAGCTCACTCTGGGTGTTTGTTTTCCTGCAGTGAGGGCTCTGAGTCTGCACAGCCCCTCCTGAATCACCACATGGAAAGCAGAGACATTCCTGGTATCAAGGAGTGAAGAGCTTGACCACAACACCTTTGAACAGGGCTGGAAATCTCTGAATATATTCAGCTTCAAGTGACAGGTAGTTTGGCAGGACATTTTATCACACTCTGCACTGAGTCCATTTAAAACATCAAATTGTCTCCCAATTCCTAATTAATTTCTCCAGTTTGGCAATGTTTTACCTGATCAGCACCTGTTTTAGCAATACAGAATCATGGAATCCTAGACTGGTTTGGGTTGGGAGGGACCTTAAAACCCATCCAGTGCCACCCCTGCCATGGCAGGGACACCTCCCACTGTCCCAGGTTGCTCCAACCCCAATGTCCAACCTGGCCTTGGGCACTGCCAGGGATCCAGGGGCAGCCACAGCTGCTCTGGGCACCCTGTGCCAGGGCCTGTCCACCCTGACAGGGAGGAATTCCTTCCCAATCTCCCATCCATCCCTGCCCTCCTTTAATTTAGAGCCATTTTTCCTTGTTCTGTCACTCTTGTGCTACTCCTGAATAGCAGTATTATAAAAAAAAAGATAAAAGAATGTCCTATTGCCTACTCTTGTTTCTTTTTTTTTTACTAGAAATTACAGCATCTAAATTTTAGTCAGAATTCAGAAATTGCATTTAGATGAGGAAAAAGCAATCAGGTAAATAAATTCCTTGGACATTCATACCTGCTGTAATAGACCGGTGCAGTAGCACTGTTGATATCAGTGGATACAATTCCTCTGAGTAAAGAAGAACAATTCCAAACTACAGGAGTTTTAGAACTTGGTCTTTTTAAGGGCCTGTTGTGACTAAGTATTTGGGGCTTAAAATTGTGCTTCTACTTGTTTTCCCTCAGCAGAATCCTGAAGTGTTGAAAAAATCCTCATGTTTCAGAGACAGATCCTTCCAGCCTTGCAAACCAAAATCAGATTTCAAACAGTAACAACCACATTCCTCTTTCTCAGGTCCTTCAGAAGAGTTTTCATAATGATCATCTAGTAAATAACATGTTTACAATCTACTGAGCTAAAGCTGAATGTTCAGGAGGGTTTTGAGGAGATCTTGGGGCTACCCTGAAAAACCCAGACAAATTTGACAGAATTGAATGACATGGTAACTCAAATTTCACTTTTGGGGATCCTTCACTTCAGGCAGACAATTTTGCAATACACAGTTGTCTAGGAATACTAAAAACATCACAAGATTTACTTCCCAATAATTTTTCTTTGGAAAATTAAAGGCAATTATTTGAGTACCTTGTAGGAAGACATTTAACCCAGGTATTTCATAGGCAGGGATTTCGAGCATGAGCAAGGAGTTGCTCACACAACTAAACAGTCACTGCTTGAACAATGAGGATTGGAGAACCAGAAAAAAAGAACCAGGCTGATTAAATGTGCTAAAAACCAGGAGAACATGGGAGAAAATTCATGCAGCCAATGGAATTGACTTGCACCTGGGGTTTTTAAGATTGATGAGGTGTTTGTTTAGAGTGGCTTGAATGGTTTTAGCCAAAGCAAGGAGTTTGGGGATTGTGACAGGTTCAGTTTTAAACATCTGCTACTTCCTTAATTAAATATCTTTAAGAAAATTATTACAAAAGTCCATTTCTGGTAGCTTTGGAACTCACCCAGAAACAGCCTGCTGAGTAAACATGTTGTTAATCTATAATAGCTGAAAAGTGCATTTCGGTCCCCAAGCACGCTGTAATCCACCACCTTGCCTTACCAAGGAAAACTAACTTATGTCGGCCTTGAAAATCCCCTTTCAAGCTCAAACCTGGTGCAAGGGTGACAAAGACAAAGCCAATACCATCAATGGAGCAGTAACAAAATTAACTGAGAGCATTCCCCTAGAAGTGTGGCTCAGATTCCACTGTTGGCTCTTAATTTATCCAAATGCTTTGACTCCCTGGGTGTGCAAAGATTATGGCTTGACCTGGTCTGTCCCCTCCCACTGTGCTTTCCCAGGTGTTCCCTCACAGAATCATTCAGCTTGGAAAGACCTCCAAGGTCACCAAA
This sequence comes from Pardalotus punctatus, assembly GCA_013400915.1. Lineage (NCBI taxonomy): Eukaryota > Metazoa > Chordata > Aves > Passeriformes > Pardalotidae > Pardalotus > Pardalotus punctatus. The sequence goes on along the minus strand of VZTX01027004.1, from coordinate 20,004 downwards.
TCCAGCCTTTAACAGAAAATCCCTGTGCTACATCTGCTCATTTAATGAACATTTCCAGGGATGGGGACTCCAAGCCTCCCTGGGCAGCCCCTGCCAATGCCTGACAGCCTTTTCCATGGAGAAATCTCTTCCCAGTATTCAACCTGAACCTGCCCTAGTGCAATTTGTGGCTGTTTCGCTTTATTCTGTCCCTGTTCTCTGGGAGCAGAGCCCAACCCGACCCAGCTGCCCCCTCCTGTCAGGGAGTTGTGGAGAGGGATCCAAGACTCCTCCGAGCCTCCTTTTCTCCAGGCTGAAGACCCTCAGTACTCCCAGCCACCCCTTATAAGATTTAAGTTCCTGACCCTTCCCAACTTTGTTGCCCTCTTTAATGCCATTTTCTAATTTCATGGATTTTTCCCCCTTTTTTCAGGATGACCTGACAAGAAGTAGCCTGGTTAGGATGGATGTTGGCCACACTAAGCTGCATTAAGATGTCAAATTGGCAAAATTCTGCCATCTTCCCTTCTCTATTTTTGCTCAATACTTGAAAAAGGTGTTCTTTTATTCCTACAAAAAAAACCCCAAAACCCAACATTGTATTAAAAAATCCTGGAAGATAGAGAGGCTTGGGAAAGCACAAAATCCTGGAACAGAACCACCATAGCCACTGGGAATTATTCCATTTTCAGGGAGCTTGAGGACAAAGATACATTTTTCCCCTCAAACAAAAATTTCAGTAAGAAGAAATTCTGTCTTTTCCCCACTTTTTGATATTTTGCCATTTCTTTCCATGGAGACAAACCACGCACAAGAAAAAAGTTGAATTCCATTACAGTAACTGAGACTAAGGGGATGAAGATACCTCATGTTTGTTTTTATCTTCACTGGTCTCTTTAGCCTAAAGGGATATAATATTTATATAATATTTGCATTTTTGAGATAATTCATTCTGGGGCTTAGAGGAGTTTTGAAGAGAATTTTAGATACATCAGTAGAAACTAACATTGTGCAGTTTTATTAAAAATCCTCTCATATCATGAGTTTGTAAGCTTTTGTATGAAGTGCATTCTGATAAAGTGCTCTAATAATGCTGCCCTGAATGTCTTTCTTTTTCCCAATTTATTAATATTTATTTGGGGGTCAAGCAAATAATTTGGTTTGCTGTACCTGTGCAGATTTATTAAATATTCAAGAGCAGGGCTTGGAGCAGCCTGGGACAGTGGAGGGTTCGCTGCCCACGGTGGGGGTGGGACTGGATGGGATTTAAGGTCCCTTCCAACCCAACCCACTCTGGGATTCTGGGATTCACTAACATTTAAAGCAGTTTCATAAAAGGTATCTTTTTTACAAGCAAAATTCCCTTTCATTCACACACTGACAGCCATCAAGACACAAAACGAACTTGTATGGTCAAAGCTCTGCTACTTGGAATACATATGAAATTGCATAACTTAAAATTGGAATACATATGAAATTGCATAACTTAAAATACGTATAACAGGCTAAAGTACATAAATTGAAACAAGTTGTGTGAAATACATGCATTTCATAAAATACAGGAGTGTTTTCACAAGGCTCCAAGTGCTGTCCCTGGTGCTGAGACCCAGCCCAGTGAGTCAGGGAGGGAGTGCTGCCAAAGGACAGCCCTGCTGTGGGATTTGGGAATGCAGCTTGTCCTGGGGTGCAGCTCCTGGCAAAGCCTGGAAATACCCTTTCTAGCCAATATTTCACACTGTCAAAGAGAAAAACAAATAATGAATTTTTAAGCTCTATTGCCAAGGCTGGCAACATAATGTCTAGTGGCAGAAAGGCTTAATTTTGTTAATTAATTTCATTTCACGCTACTGTGCTAGGCACTGCTTTCTAGGGTAAAGGCTTCCTTAAATTTCATTACTACTGGAAATGGATTCTATTCTAATGGTGTTTGTCAATGAGGAAAAAAATAGGAATATAATATACTCCTTTATTATTATAAAACAAAGATAAAATTCAACATTGTCATTATTATTGTTGTTGTTGTTGTTATTATTGGGCATGTTGCTGTTTGGAATTTGGAATTGGAAAGAGCACAGAATTTGTTTCTGTATTATTTCTCCATGAAAACACTTCCAAGAAGATATTGGAGATGAGAAAAGATCTGCTTTTTGAGCTAAATAAAAAGATAGGCTGATGAGTCAGCCTCAAATTGGCAGAACTTTTTAAAAGGGTCTGAGGAGGAAAACCCTTCTTCAGTTTGTTTTGAAAAGCACATTTTGTTTCATGGCAAATATGAAAGGGGCAGAATGAGATGGGAAACTGCAATTCCAGAAAAAAAAAGTCAATTTTCATATGCAAATATCAACAATAAAAGATCACATTTTGCTTCATTTCCTTGGATCCTCATTTCTCAGAGGTTTTTTTCTGAGTTTCTCTTTCTGCATGCTGGAAAAGCAGGAAGTTTTGTTCTGGGACATCTGACAGATGTGAAGGATTTCAGGCGCCCTGTGCTGTTTATAAACATTATTGTATCAAAATTTGTTTTGCCAAGGGCAAACATTACCTCTGGAAAGAAGTCAGCTTTCATGAGGAGGAAAGTAGTATTTCAGGAACTATCTGCAGCATTTCCATTATCCAGGGGCACATTCCGTGGATCTCCAAGGTTACCTGCTCTCCAAGGCACGTTGCTGAATATATGCAAGGTTTCCATTTTCCTGACAGGAACAATTACAAACGCCATGCAAGAATAATTCCGTACAAAGAACTGAAACAGGCACCAGGAACTCTCCAAGGTGGCATTTACAAATGCTGGTGTTAATGCTGCAAAAACCGAAAGAGTGACAAGGAATAAACAGGTATTTATGGTTACCTTAAAACTTAACTGGAGGATTTTATCATAGTGCATGAAACAGGTGTTACTTGACATGGAAACATGGAATTGTTTAGGTTGGAAAAGCCCTGTAGGATCATGGAGTCCAGCGTTGGGTCCCGTGGGATTTGCCGAGCTGAGCAGTCAGTGCACGTTCCCTCCATGGGATTGGATTCCTGCCTGTACTGCTGAGTCAGGGCGTGGTTTATAATTCCTAACCGAGCAATGGGATATGCAGAACTCTTTAATAAGTGCTGTGTTAGGCTTCTGGAGGAATATTAAGAAGATATTTCAAGATATACTTTAAAATACAACACTATGAATAAAACATGCTGTTTTTCAACAACCTTTTTGTTTCAGCCAGAGGATACCCTGGCACCATAGATTCATTTTGTAATTTTGCTCTGGACAGCTCCAGGATATTTTGGCAGTTTTTCCACTGCTTTTCCCCTCAGCCTGTGTGTCTGTGGAGTGAGGGATAGCCAAGCAGAACTCTCCTTTATTACAGGACAGAACTAGAGCATGGAAGATGGATAGGCCAGCGCTGGCAGAACCTACCTGAGCCAGCCTGGGTGTGCTTTGGAGGTTACCAGAATTCCAAGGTGGGTGGAAGAGGTGAGCTGAGGGCTGATAAGGGTGTTCCAGCACATGGCCTAAAAAGAGGGGCAATGGAACAGCCTCTCCCCCCACATAGGGCAAGGAGGAATGGCCTTAAACTGAAGGAGGGAATGTTTAGATGGGATTTTGGGAAGGAATTGTTCCCTGGGAGGGTGGGCAGGCCCTGGCACAGGGTGCCCAGAGCAGCTGGGGCTGCCCCTGGATCCCTGGCAGTGCCCAAGGCCAGGCTGGACACTGGGGACAGTGGAAGGTGTCCCTAGGGTGGCACTGGATGGGCTTTAAGGTCCCTTTCAACACAAACCATAATTCCATGACTTTAGTGTGTTTTCTGTCGTGCTCTCCTGCATTTTGTATTCACCTCTCAATACTGCCCCTCAACAATTACTTGGTGCAACAGAATCTTCCCAGGCAAAATGCAATCTCAAGAAAGTGATGGATTTCAGAAGCAGCACAAGTCCACAGGATGGCTCTGTGTGTTCAGGGTGGTTTGGGATTCCTAGGGAGGAGAGAAACCTGAGTGCATGGTAGCTGGAAAGTGAGAGATCCCATTCCATGTCTATCTTCATCCTCACTCTGGAGAGGCCCATGAAGCTGCACATAGTGATGATTGCTGATTTTTTGTCAGAGGCGGAAGCAAACCCTTCTGGAATTGGGTTGTTTTCCCTTTTTCTGTCATTATCTCTTCTCTAGCAGCTCTCCTCCATTATTCACCACAGGCAAGCATACAGGATGTTCACATTTTCAGTGTCCCTCAGTTTTGGTTTCTTTCCTTTTTTTTTGGGAAGGATCTTACGTGTGAAGCCTCCCACCCATGAGCTACACAAGCTCCCCAAACACAAGGCAGCGTTCCTCAAATGTTGTATTAAAATCCCAGCTCTGTTCAAAAGGACATAACAGTAACCCTGCCATCCCAGCATAACAAACCAACGCCAGTTTCATTTTGCTAAGAAATCTCCATTCTGCAGGGAAGGGTTTGGTAGGGGGGGTTGTGAGTCAGCCACTGGGAACTCACAGCCAGCTTTGAGCTGCAGCATTTCTTAACTACTTAAAGTCTCTCCTGGAGCCATTTTCAATCCTCAAAATCTTTTCTTTCTGTGCCATTTTACTTACCGATATGCATTAGTTCCCACATTTAAATGCAGCTGCATAAACTTTATATACATTGGCATTGTCATCTGGAAGGAAGCTGCCAGGCCAGCTGGGAATGATTTTCCCTTGGGAAATTCACAAACCTCAATTGTTTTACATGAGCTTGGAAGTCCTTGTGGAGGATTTGTCCATCAGCATTCCCACAAGCTGAGGTGAGCCGACTGGGCTGTATAACCCCACAGATCTTGCCCATCTTCTAAAGAATTAACAGATGAGTTAAAATTTCATAGAATCACAGAATCATTAAAGCTGGAAAAGACCTCCAAGGTTCATGAAGTCCAACCATCAGCCCAGCACCAACACCATGTTCACCACTAAGCCTTGTCCTCAAATGTTGTACCTATGTGGTTTTTGGACACTCCCAGCGATGGTGACTCCACCACATCTCAGGGCGTCTCTTTCCGATACTTGAGAACCCATTTACAGAGGAAAGAATAGTCAGGGATAGGAGTAGACAGTGGAAATTAAGGTTCTCACACAGCATCTCTTCTTCCTCGAATTCACCACCTAAATAAAGTGCATTAATTCTTCCCTGTCCCCTTTGAAGCTCTCGCAGGATTGCAAATTGAAAATATTCTCCAATCTCACAGTGTCATCCCAAAAGCTTCTGTTTTCAGGATAAACAGCTCTCAGAAAAGAAGAACACCAAGCAACTCCTCCTTGAACCCTGTGTTTTCCACAGCCAGACACAGCCTGAGCTTCACAGCCTTTTCCAGTCCTTCGGGATGTACCCCTTGGATGGGGCTCCAGCTCCACCCATCTGGACGGGATCATTCTGGAATTATTTCTGCCCCAGTCCTTGTTTAATGCAACCCCCATGAATGCACTCACTGCAGAGATCTCTGAAGGACAAGCCAATCGAGTTAATTCAAACATCACCTGCAAAGCTGTATTCTTCCATCTACAGTTAAAACAAAAATAAAATCAATAAAAATAATAAATATGTTGTTGACCTAACCTTTAGTCCCTCTTCACAGAGCTGCCCAGCTGCTCCCTGTTTACCTGGCAGGGCTCAGGCTGAGCTGCTGCTCTTGATGAGAGCCTGGAATTTCAGTCAATGAGTAGGCAGCAGATTCCCACCCAAATCCCTTGTCTCAAGTTTTGGGGACTAATAGTTTAACATCTTCCTTATTTTTCCCAGGGAGCAGCTTGGGATGAATAAACGCAGGCTGAAGTGGATATCTCCATTTCCAGTAGCTAGACTTCTGAACCCCTTTTTCCCCTGTGCTTCTTCCTGCATTTTCTCTGGTTTAATGCTGCTCATTCAAGCAGGTTTGAAAGGTAAGTGCAGGAGCAAATACCTCCTGCTTGTTTCACAGTCTGGTTACAGAGCTCTGACATCTACGTGGAAATTTATTCCAACAACTTAATTAGGTTTGAAATAGGTAGATTTGAGATAAAGGCAGCCCATTGTCATTACAAGTAGCCAAGAGACATTTCAGTGGTGCAGGAAAGTTTCTAAAGCCTGTCTCACTTGTTAAATTGGGATTACTGTGTAATTTTAGTGTCTAAGTACAGCAAGTAATCCACTGATTTGTCAGATACCGAGAGGGCCCGGCTTTTGAACAACTCACATGTCAGAAAAATCTGATCTGTGAGTCTTCCATGAAAGGAATAAAAAAGCCAGCAGCAAAAATCTATTTATTAAATGCCTAGAGCTATTCACAAAGATGGTGTTTCAGAAAATCCTTTGTTTCCACTGGCACCCTGAAGGATTGTTTTGATAGCCCGGGCAAGGATATTGATCATTTATTGGTGATACTGTATAGAGGCAGGATCTGCTACAGCTGCAGTAAATAATTCCCCTTTCTTTCCTTTTCTTTTTACATTTTGAGCGGCTTTTTTTCAAAGTGCACCACATCAGCTCATGGTTCCGCAGAAAGTCTCAATGGAGAGGAGCTGGAGCTGTTGGAGCGAGTCTGGAGGAGGCACCAGGATGAGCAGAGGATGGAGCAGCTCTGCTGGGAGGAAAGGCTGGGAGAGCTGGGATTGTTCAGCCTGGAGAGGAGAAGCTTTGGGGTGAGCTCAGTGTGACCTTGCAGAGCCTGAAAGAGCTGACAGGAAACATGGAGAGAGACTGGGGACAAGGGATGGAGGGACAGGACACAGGGAATGGCTTCCCACTGCCAGAGGGCAGGGATGGATGGGATCTTGGGAAGGAATTCCTCCCTGTTAGGGTGGGCAGGCCCTGGCCCAGGGTGCCCAGAGCAGCTGGGGCTGCCCCTGGATCCCTGGCAGTGCCCAAGGCCAGGTTGGACACTGGGGCTTGGAGCAGCCTGGGACAGTGGGAGGTGTCCCTGCCATGGCAGGGGTGGCACTGGGTGGGCTTGAAGGTCCCTTCCAAATCAAACCATTCTGGGGTTCTGTGATTATTAAATTCAATGTATTTCCTGTTAAACCTTCAATTTTTCATGGTTGTCCTGTGTTTTACCTCGACACTCCTATATACTGATTAGCATCTGGAAGATTTGTCATAGGACAATGTATTTTGGGCACAGATTTTCCCCTCAGGGTGTGTGTCCAGGAATCCACTGTGCCTTGAGGGTGCCTCAAGATCATTCCAGCTCTCAGCATCCAGCAATGCAGGACGCCTGCCCTGACAGGGAGTTGATCTCACACATTCATGGAATAGTCAGTCATATATTTTGGGTATCTTCTACTGACCCACAGGTGCAGTGAGATTTTCTTTAATAAGGTAAATCCTCTTTGTGCCAACCAGGCAGAAATAAAAAAATCTGTGTTTGATGTTCTGGTTTTTTAGAAAAATAGGCTGAGGGTTCCTAAACCTTTCTGAATTATCCCAACCCAGCATTTCGTAATGCTCTGGGACTTTCTTATGTCCCCCCAAATCTGGAATCTTTAACCTTGATTTTTACAAGTAGGGAATTAAGCTTTATTTCTAATGGAAATTCAGATAAATGCCAACCATATTTTTCTCCTTAAATAGAGAACAGATTGTAGCACATGTAAGACTTTGTCATGTTTTTCTACTTCACCATCTGCAGGATTCTCACAGTCCACAAAAAGCTAACAAAGACTAAAACCACCAAACTGCTCTGCTCTGGTATCTGATATTTTATAAAGACTAGACCTTCTCTCAGAGTGGTTTAAACAACATTTTGGCTCCAAAATTAATTTCTTTTAAGTTATATGAGCATTATTTCTTCACTAGTGTGAGCCAATGTTTGATGCCTGCCCTGTTTTCGGATATTAAAAATTATCTTGCTTATCACCATCTGTTTTCTTGTCTAAAACCACAGCTGCTCATTTCCTGCCCCTCACCCTTGGCCTGACAGGACTCAGATGCTGCAATATCAGGGCTCCTCTCCTGGAAGGTTTGCAGGCCATGGCAAGGCCCCAGCCAGATGGAAAGGACAGCAAGAATCAGATGAAACACATCAAACTCACCTCGAGACTGATCCAAAAATTGGAGTCTAATCACGCTGCAGTGATAGATCTGAATGTTAAGAGCAACTCTTTTCCTTGGATGTGCTGACCAATTGCAAGAGCATTCAGCATCTGCTTTAATATCACCCTGCTGAAAGGAACACCAGAAGAAGTCTCAGGCAAAAAAAAAAAAAAAAAAAAGGGATTACACAGTTTGCACTCGAGTCACATTTTGAAAAAAAGCAGTGATTTTGTCTTTGGAGATAAAAGCTTTGACTTGAGAGATCCAGTGTGGAAAACACCATGAAAGCAGCACTTTACAAGACAGGATGAGGCAGAGCCATCTGAGTGAGACGGGACACGCCGAGCATGTGAAATGGCATTATCGGCACGCGGGGTCCCAGTTATTTCTGTCACCCTGTGAAATTTATGGGCAGAGCTGAGCTGACCTATGGTTTGCTTTTCTGTTATTCGTGGGATTTGTGGAAGCAGGTAGAGAGGTCAGGCAGACAGGCTCCAAGATGGCGAAGAAGAAGGTTTTATTTACAAGAAGTTCTTTTTATACACAGTAATAAACAATTGTCTATTGGCCAAAGACAATCCACCCCCAAAGACCTATTGGTTATGGCTTGTACACCTCTAACACAAAAAACAGAGATTAAGAAAGAGCAGTTTATCTGTATTCTCCCTGAGAGAGAAAGGAAAATCCTAAAACACTGCAACTACACTGACCCCAGCTGTCACACCCAAGGCCAGTCCCACATTTCTCCTCCATCTTGTCCCAGCTCTAACAACTTTTCTCATGCATCCATGGCCTGCCAGCCCAGCCAGCTCCTCAGACCCACACCGCCCAAACAGCGAGAAACAGGAATTTCCATTCTCTGTAGATTTAAAATCCACGTGTGGAATCCTTTCTGACCTGGTGTTTCACAATAAAATAAATGCTGCTCATTTCCTGGTGTCCCTGCTGTGAGAGAAGCCAGCCCCGTTTTCCATAAACCCTCCAGGGAACTGTGTGTGTGTGTGTTTAATCTATAGAACCCAAATAAATCCGTGTTCTGCACAGCCGTGCTGGGTGTTAGACAATTACACCAGGAAGTGTTTTTTAATTTAACAGCCTGTCTCTTGCAGATAAGCATTGTAATTGTGGTGAAAAAAAAAAAAAAAACCAACAACAAAACCCCAAACAAAACCCAACAACCCTGAAAGGCAGAAAAAGAAGTGCAGTTAGGAGCTACAATTAAGAGTTTAAACTTTGTTTTAAATGTTATACTTTGTCTATAAAATGTTTTTATCAGGATTGGGAGGGTTGAGACATGCTGTGTGTTCTGTTCCCCTGCAAGAAAAGCCACAGAAGAGAGTAGGGAGCTGTGAACAAACCCCAAATTATGACACTTTATCACATTTAGATTTCTAAAGTGCTCAGCCCAGTAGAAGGTCTGGTACAGCATGATGTAAAATCTTCAGTCCCATCAGGTGAATTAAGGGGCCAACATTCAGAGTTCACATTGATCCCTGAAAACACAGGAAAAAGGAACAGAAAACATGTGGATTCAGTGGAAAAACGATGGAGCTCGAGGCCTGTACTGGAGCAGCCATGAAATGGGTTGTAAATGAGTCACAGCACAGTGCAAGAAGATTTAGGGAGATAAAGTGACCTTTTCCATACAGTGGGCATGGCCATGAAGCCTTTTCTGTGCCTTTAGCCCGTTATTAATATGGCTGGGTGATTTTTGAACAGACACTGTCACTGCAGCGTGGAATTCCCAGAACTACCTTGCTTTTCACTTGGGAAATCCAGTGATAACTGAGATGGGAAAACGGAGAATATTTCTCACCTTTCCTTCTCTCCTTCCTTTCCAACCAAAAAATCTGCCACACTCAAAAAAATAGCAGCAACATCTGGTGCCTGTGAGCACCGTCACAGCAGCAGGGTTTGTGAGTGAGGCTCTCAGAGACACCTGCTCTGCCGTGCTGCCCACTCACATGACCTGCCAGCCTCTGGAATTCTTTCCAGACGTGGCATTTTTTCCTCTCGGGGGTTGCATGGGCCTCTGCTCCATGCGAGTGCTGCACATCTGCTGGCAAAGCAAAGCACAAGATCTCTGTGGAAGCAGGGATTTAAATACTGGGATTTTTGGAGATAGATGAAAAGAGCACAAGCAGGTTTCCGAAACAAAATCCTCACAGGCGTCTCAAGCAGGCTAAAGTGGCAGAGGGAGCAGGTTTTATCATTACGTCCCTCTAAAATTCCTGTATAGCAGTGCTGGGTCTAATGGGCCAAATGTATAAACCTAATTTCCCTTCAGGAAAACCCGTTTAACAAAAAAACAACAAACACTTTTAAAAAATGAATTAAGGAATCACTGCATGAGCTTTGATGTACGAACCACATTAAAAGAAGCCTTAATTGTACCTAAAATACAGTTGTTCCCTAAAAACCTGTGGTGTGTTGACCTTGGCCCTCACCCAGCCACGGTCTCATTCCCCTCACAAAAAGGATAAAAAGGGTTGGGGTAAAGACAGGGCCATCACTTCTGATTGCCTTCATGGGCAAAACAGGCTTGACTTGGGGAAAATTAATTTCATTTCTTGCTGGTGAAACTACCTTTAGGTAGTGAGAAGCAAAGACAAAGTAAAACACCTTTCTCTTAAAGCACCTTGTCCCAGGCTCAGCTTCATTTCCAATTCCTCTTTCTCCTCCCCAGTCCCAGATTCAGTTTTAGGCTGCGGGGCTTCAGAGAGCAAAACCTTTTTAAGTTGTGAAAGCCCCACCAAATTGACTCCTTCTCTATGAATTAAAGTTGATCAAGCAATTTTGTAGGTTTAGATTACGTGGATTTTCAAGTCTCTTTTCCCCAATCTCTTCCTTCCCACAGCCATGAGAATCAGTGTAAGGTTGCAAAACCACCCTGGCAATCCTGCCTTGCTGGAATATGAAACACAGGTTGTGTGTGGCCTTCAGTCAAACCTGACATTTCCCTGAGAAAACGCCGCGTTTCCTGCACGGGGGCAGAGCCGAGCAGGAGAAGAATCCCGGGGAGAATTACAACTGCAAGGCTTCCTCAAGCTGTTAGGGATAAACCAACACTAGCTAATTAGCTAAGGATGTGATTGGATGGGAAAATGCCCAAAAAGAAAATGTTTTCTATTTCCACTCCAGTTTGTCAGCAATTCCCACAGGGAGCGGATTCATCCTGCACCGTCTGCTCCAGCATCTTGGAGACACCAAACACTCTGGGTGCCTTGCTGGTCCCTGAAGTCATCAGGATCATTTTTGATGTGTTTCTAAGAAAACTGACATGGAAAACATATTCTTAACCCACTGTTCAGCTGAGGCTCTTGTCCTTGGCGTTCCTCAGCCACCTCACAGGGATTGTTTGTGCTTTGCTGCTCCTGTCCTGCAGATTCGGATGCTCAGCTGTGCCCATCACCATGGGGCCATTCCTTAATGCCCACAGGTGGTGGCTGGCCCTGGTCCCTGCCAGGGGACGTTGCTGCCCTCCCCGGGTGCTGCAGGGACCACCCTGGGTGGGAACGGCAGTGCCACCCCCTCTGCCACCCTGCCCCCTTTGCCTCACACAGCAGCCAGCTCTCCCTGCCACAGCGTTTCCCAAAATCCACGGGCTGCTTCCTCATGTGATCATCGCTTTAAAAGTGGGGGACAGGTACCAAGAGACACGGGGAGTTTATTCCCTACTGAAATCCCCAATATTGGCCATGATGGTAAAGTTTCCTATCTCTAACATTGAAATTCTGGTTCTCCTTTAGCCATTTCTCAGCAAACTGGTCCAGAAAAAGAAATCTCTGATTCTGGGAAAATGGGAATCCGATATGGGAATATAATAATATAATAAAACGTTCCTATGTAGGAAGATTAACTGACACGGTAAAATCACAGTAACAGCACAGCCCCATTGAAATATTTTTTTCCATGTAGAGCCATTAATCCTGGAACAGTTTGGGTTGGAAGAGACCTTAAATCTCATCCCATCCCACCCCCTGCCATGGTAGGGACACCTTCCACTGTCCCAGGAGGCTCCAAGCCCCATCCAGCCTGGCCTTGGACACTGCCAGGGATGGGATTCTTCCAGGTGCTGGTATCCTCAGATGAAGTGGGTTACAAACCTCCTGACTTTTCCTGGTGCACATTTGCCCCCTGCTTCCTCAGAAATCCCACCGAGAACAGGATGGACCCCAGGCTGTGAGAAATGGGGCAGAGATTCTGCATTTAAGCTCCTGCCTTAGTAAAGCAAAGTATATTGACTTTATGCTTTAGTGAAGGGCTTGCTCTGTTTGCAAAACTCTTACACACAGCCTGGGCTCTACCAAACCAATTTTTTTCACCCAGATGTACCTGTTTGTGCTCACCTGTACACACTGGGGTCAATCCTTCAGCACACGGCTCTGGTGCTCCTGAGACACCTTAAATTAGCTGAGCAGGTGGCTGCTGCTCACCCCAGTCTAGACCTAATAAAAATGCTTAGATTGGGATGAAAAGCTTGGCTGGTAGCGGGAACCAGCAATGCCAGCAGATTTGAGGCTCAGCTAGAGGTTTGTATGTTTTTAAATAAATTGAAAAAATGACAACAAAAGTAAGGATACGTAGTTTTTGTTACCTGTTGTCTCATGGGCAGCTGAAGTCGATATTACCTGCCATATACCACCTGGTGGCCAAGTCACTTTGCCATAAGGCCCGTGTGAAAGGAAGGCTGGCAAAGTATTTAATTATTTTTCCTGTGATTGGGGAAGGTTGTTACTCTTTCTTCTCCAAGCGTGTCTCGCTGACAGAAGCTGGTGCAGCCCTGCCTGAGCCAGAGCCTGGTGCTGCTCCCCAAATCCATCAGCCCAGGGCGGGTTGGGAGGGAGGTGAAAGGAGCTGGATAAATGGAAAAGTCACTGCATGGAGCTGCTGGCAGCTGCGGTGGCACCGATCCCTCACTGCCCTGTGCTGCTGGCAGAGAGCTGGGACACATCTGTAAGTGATGGAATCATGGAATGATGGAATAGTCCGAGCTGGAAGGGACCCACAGGAATTATGGAATCCAACCCCAGCCCTGCCCAGACCCCCCAACAACCCCACCCTGTCCATCCCTGGCAGCGCTGGCCAAACGCTCCTGGAGCTCTGGCAGCCTCGGGGCCGTGCCCATTCCCTGGGGAGCCTGGGCAGTGCCCAGCACCTCTGGGGGAAGAACCTTGCCCTGATCTCCAGCCTGACCTGCCCTGGCCCAGCTCCAACATTCCCTGGGTGAACAGTGCATGGCAAAAATCACCAAGTTATTTCTCGAATATGCTGAGCCAGTGAGAAGAATTACGGTAAATGAACAAAAATCGGATGCAGTGCCAAAGTATTTTTGCTTGTTTTTAAATGCTTTCAGTGGTCATTTATGGGCCTGTGCTTGTGTGTTCCACCCTGACTTGCTGAGGGACATTGACTGCAGCACTGGCCAGGGAAAGGCACCTGAGCTGGAAACAAAGCCACCCTCAGGCAGCTTTCTCATTCCCACTCTATCTGCTTTTTAATTTGTGACCCCAGCGCCAAAAGATGTGAGAAAAAAGCCAAACTGTGAAATAAACAAATCTATAAACTCTCCAGGCTTGTGAGTGTGCTCTTCTAGTCCCCACAGTGTGTCCCCCATCCGTGTTTGCTCCACTCACACACAGCCCGTTCCTCTCTAATCCCCTGCTCTTCCCTTTACCAGAAGCAGGATTCTTGTTAGGTGTCTCCGTGGGGAATTTTCACTTTATTTCCATGCCTTTATCCATTGCTCCCAATGAGTTTATCTGCTGCAAAGATTATTTTTTTGATGGATATAAAAATGCCTGCAAAGTCTGTCACATCCAGATGTTATGGGACATCTGTCCCAGATGTCATAAGGTCACTGTAGGTTTTATTTACAAGGGTGTGTTGTGATAGACCAAAAGGAAATGGCTTCATGCTGAAAGAGAGGAGGTTTAGAAGGGATATTGGGAAGGGATTTTCCCTGTTAGGGTGGGCAGGCCCTGGCACAGGGTGCCCAGAGCAGCTGGGGCTGCCCCTGGATCCCTGGCAGTGCCCAAAGCCAGGTTGGACACTGGGGCTTGGAGCAGCCTGGGACAGTGGAAGATTTCCTGAGTTCTTGTGCTGCAAGTGCTCCATAATCCCAGGGGAAGATGCTGTGTCTGGGCCTGGATTAATCCCACAGTTCTGGGGACAATCTCCTGTGAAAGGGAATTAGGACAATTACATTAATTGCCAGCTGCAGCAATTAGAAGCCCTCAGAAGTTAGCCACAGTGCAGACCATAAACCTGAATGATGTCCTGTCCCTCGAACATTAAGGATGCCAGCCCCTCTCAGGGCTCTGTGTGAGATAACAGGGATTAATTGCGGCACAAAATTGACAGCAGGACAAGGCCCATAAACTTCAGTACATATCCCAAAAAACCTAAAGAGAATGAATAAACCCCAGAGCAACAAATCATTCCTCCACTCACAAACAGAAAAAAAGCACAAAATAAACAGGAATACAGGCAGGACATGCTTTATTCCATCAAGATTTAATTGCACCATTACTTTGGTCCTTTATGGGCCAAGATAATAATCTTTTTAGGTGCTTATGGCAGGTAGAATCAATCATTAATTTATAATATGTGCTTTGTAACCTGCTTCTCTTTTCTTAACTATCAGTTACTTGAATTACTCCACAATGTTAAATCCATAAATATTATATTGCATCTCCTCAGGGTGCCAGGGATATTTTTAGCTGTTAATCAAGCTGCCTCATTTCTTGATTTTATTTGTCTAGTAATTGTTTGTTTGGCATTAGGATGAGGGGTTTAGAGATCAGCAGGTGACTCTGGTGGCAGCAGCAGCGCCTGCTAAACACATGGATCCAGCTTCTTGTTTCTGGCACGAGAGAAAGAACCTCCTGCTATAATTTTAAACTTTTTAAGTGGAAAAATTCAGAGTTTTTGGGAGATGTTTGTTTCTTTTCCTTAAACCTCAGACATTTACAGTAATGCACTTCCGGTGTCAGGGGGACAGTGAATAATAATCCCATATTCATGTGCTCTATCCCCCTCATGATTTAGAAACCTTAATCCTACCCCTTCCCCCAAGCCTGGAATGTCATTCCCTGCCTTTTATGATCCTTCCTGCCCTGCTGTGTTCCTTTTCCAGCCCTCTTCCCTTTTTTCTTCTGAGGCAGGGAATCAAAATACCAAATAATACTCGAGGTGCAGGGAAAATACAGTCACACACAGTGCAGCAATTACATCTTTGGGGAATTTTTTCCCCATCTGCTCCTTTCTTAAAAATTCCTAACGTTGTTTGATTTTGTCTGCAGTGAACAAATGATGTGAGGATTTCATAAACATACACATTATAACTTCTCATGGAGTGATGTTTTGGAGCTCAGCGTTGATGCCTGGACTGTTTTCCCTGTGTGCCTCACACATTATTAATATTAATAATTTTAGTCCTTACTGGATTTCCACTGCTCCCTTGGAGAAGTTCAGCACAGCTCTCAAGTACAACACAGCTCTAGAAAAGCCGCTTGGTCTATAATATTTTAAATTTATGCCTGAAGCCCCCAACTCTTTTTTTTTATTACAGAGCCAGAAACCTGAATTTTGGAAAACATTCATGGGCTGAGAGAGTTAATGTTTAAATCTCAGCCTCACTGGAGCTCCTGCTTTTTTTTTTTTCAGCATAACAAACAACACAGGAAAAAAAGTTTCTAAAGTGCAAATTGAAAAAGTTTTTTTCCAAAAAGGAACTTTTAGCATTAATAGGATGCCTGTTAATCTATCTTCAACAAGGAGAAGTCACACTTACCTAAGATCACTCTTCACAAATCACTACTTAAAGACTTTTAAAAACGTTATGGTAGATAGCACAAAACACTTTTCCCCTCCAAACACTTGATTTTCTCTACTGTAAAACAGCTGTATATTTCCCCAGATACTTCTCTTTCTATTAAGACATTAAAAACACCTTTTAAATGGGCATGAAGTAGTGAATTGCTGATTTTTCATTTTCCTTCATTTCAATAGAGCTTTGAAAGTAATGCCTGGATCAAGTTTGTGTGAAGAACTGAAAGGATGTGGAAATAACAAAGGTGTCTGGAGAACCAATTAAACCTTCCATAAGGTTATTATGCTGAAAGGAAGTGTTGTTCTTCACTTTTTTTCGCAAATTTACAAAAAAAGCCCTGAGGACTGATATTGAAATGCCTTAATACCACCTGCTGAGCAACATCAATTGCAAAGCAGAATGTTGAAAAGAGTGTCCTGGTGGTTTTGGGACTGTTTGATATTTAAAAGCGGGATGTATTTACCTTTTTCTAACAGGATAAATGTAACACAGTTGATCACTTCAAATTAGAACTGAGTTGCTATTTATACAGGACGGCAAGAGCTACTGGCAAGAAAAAAACTTAGTGAGACACAAGTTGGGTATCCAAAACTTTTCTCTTCTCTTCTCTCCTTCTCTTCTCTTCTCTTCTCTTCTCTTCTCTTCTCTTCTCTTCTCTTCTCTTCTCTTCTCTTCTCTTCTCTTCTCTTCTCTTCTCTTTTCTCTTTTCTCTTTTCTCTCTTTTCTCTTCTCTCTTTTGTCTCTTTTCTCTTTTCTCTTTTCTCTTTTCTCTTTTCTCTTTTCTCTTTTCTCTTTTCTCTTTTCTCTTCTCCCTTCCCCTCTGTTTTCTCATAAGTTTTTTTAAAGGGAGAACAACCAACCAAAAAACAAAAGCAACCTCTCCCTTCCTCCCTAATGCCCCCAGATTATTGCTGCTGCCCATTTGGGTGGGAAAGTTCATCATCCTTATAAAGGTTAAGCTGTCATTGGAGACCAACAGCCACACCAAAGGGACGCCTTTCATAGAATCCCAGGATGGTTTGGGGTGGAAAGGACCTCAAAGCCCATCCAGTGCCACCCAGCCCTGGACAGGGACACCTTCCCCTGTCCCAGGCTGCTCCAAGCCCTGTCCAACCTGGCCTTGGGCACTGCCAGGATGAAGAGGCAGCTTGACGTGAAAAGGCAACTGCTGCTCTCATTCTAAGCAGCAGAGAAAATCACCAATCTGATTATCACACAAGGGAATGACTAATCCCAGACAATAATTCCAGTCTCTTTCCCTCAAGCCAGTCAGACCCACTGCCTAACCCTGCAGGGGCACAGAGTCCCTCCTCTAAGCACATCAATGGCTCTGTCAGCTTGCAAAGTTCCATCCAATTACCTAAAATGAAATTCTAAAACCAGGTAAACAGCTGCATGAGCCCTTCAAAAGTGCCATCTGATTATTCCCTGCATGGTTTGCGTCATTGCAAGCTTTGAGCTGAAAACAGTAATATAATAAATAGCTATATCATATATCTATATGTGATGTATATTGTATAATTAGGAGGAAATAAACTTGCCTCTTGATCATTTAACCAATACTAAGAGACCTGATTTTGACATGCTCATCGACATGATTGTGGTTTTTGGTTTGTTTTTTTAAGATGTGCTGATTTGTAAATTTATTCCCTCCTTGGAATCACTGTGGGTAAAGAAAGTGGAGCTGGAGCTGGCAGAGCACCACCCCTTGTCACTCCTGCTGGACACCGATTGCTTCCAGAGCTGTGTTTCCCTTTGCTCCCTGTTTGTTTATTTGCCAATCCAGCAGCTCCAACCTCACTCCTGTTTCCTCTAAATCATGTCCTTTCTGATGTCTGCTCACAGTTCTTCCTCTTTTTTCTGACAACATAATTTTTCTTCTGCGTATATTGCTACATTCTCCTAGAGAATACACAAAAATACATTTAATAACATGTATGAGCACTTAGTGAATGCCGGAACTACAGGACTCAGGGGAGGGATCCTCTTTTGCTGGTATCATTTTTAGGTAAAGCTGTTTTCTATAATGCAGCTACAGCTACAAAAATGTAATGACCATGGAGACCCAGACTGGAGAGGTCAAAAACAACTGTTTTCTTATTTTCCTCACCCATCTATAAGCAGTGCGAGGCTTCTCTCCATTCCCCATCCTCAGGAATTTTAATTTTCCTCAGTGAAGAATCCCTGCAGACTCCCTAAAATATCTGTGTGCAGGTAGGTCAGTTCCAGCAATATGTTAGGACTTACTGTAAATGAGAAAGGAGCCCTTGGAGGATCGGAGATATTGAAGTGTTGCCTTTCGGGCTTATTGTAGCCAAATAAAATTCAATAGTTTTCTCTGACTGACTGCTCTTAATCCAGCAGAATGAAAAAGCATCTTATTAGAAGGTATTAGCCCTCTATTGAGCACATGATGCGCTGGTTGGGGGATTCCAGCTGAGGAAAAATGGCTGAACAAAGCCTTTATTTAGTTCTCACCTGGTGCAGCAACTCCGGAATGTCAGAACTGGCAGAGACATTCCAACCTCCATTCCCACCCCCTGGAAAGAACAGGGAAAAAAAGGCATTTTGCCATGGATTTCTGCTGACTCAGCTCCTGCCATCTGCTCCCACGGGATGGAATTGCTGTTCCCTTGGCTCCTTGAATTTCCCAGAAAGAAATTAAAGGATGTTGGGCAGGATCCTGCAGTGGTGAGCCCAGAGGCTCAGTAAGTGGCAGTGACACTGAAAACTGTGTGAAAGAGATCATCTCTCTTATCATGGGAAATTTGGGAAAGACCTCTTGGATGGAAGCTGTGCATTGTCCTCTTCCTGAACTCTTTCATTCCCCTTGGGGGGAAGCTGCACAGTCCTGTCCCTGCCACCAGCCCATCCTGCCACTTCCCCTGCAGTGACTTTTTGATTTCACCAGGACAAGAGGTGGATAAAGTTGTTCTCTTCAATGAATATCGTTAGTTATTTCATCCTGAAATCCCCACCAAGGGATTCAAGTCCTGCTGGGGCAGCTCTTAGAATAAATAAATAAATACAATAAATGGGTGGGCACAAAGCCAAGAAGTGACTGAACCCTGCCAGAATCTGGAGATGGAAGGAAGCACTGGGGTGGTGTGGCTCTGGCCAAACCTCATCAACACACTGTCAAAATTCACAAAATTCGGTAGGAAATGACAGCCCCGGTATGAAGAGCTCAGTGTTGGATGGCTGCAATTATTTTGGATATCAGGGATCTAAATCTGCTGTGATCAACAGCCTTGACCTGACCTCACTCACAAGGGGCAGCCCAAACCTGCAGAACCAGAGACAGCTGAAGTTAACAATTCTTTCTAAACTGAATTGCAGCACAGCTTTCAAACCTCCTCAAAGAAACAGCACACGGGGTTAAAATTAAAATGTTCAGCTTGTCTTGCACGTGGCTGCCCCACGGTTTCAGGCATACACACAATTAAAATAAAGATGATGATGAAATAAAGATATTTAGGTTATTTGTGAAGCAGGAAAGACTGATCATAGCAATTTCTCATGGTTTGAACTATCCTACCTCATGATTATGTGTAGGCTGTGGGTAACCTCCCTGCAGCCCCAGCTGAGGCAGCTCTTGGTTTGGCTTTGGGCTATTTCTGCAAAGTGCTGCTGATTCTCTGCTAAATCGCTGAAGTTTTTGCAAGGCCAGACAATGCGGCACTAATGAAAGCAGATGGTTCACGTCAAACATCCAAGATGCCAACATTTCAGAGGGAAGGAATCCAAAGGAAAAACTCTATACCAATGAGCTATGGGATTAGGAAGAAATTAGGAAGGAATTGTTCCCTGTTAGGGTGGGCAGGCCCTGGCCCAGGGTGCCCAGAGCAGCTGGGGCTGCCCCTGGATCCCTGGCAGTGCCCAAAGCCAGGTTGGACACTGGGGCTTGGATCAGCCTGGGACAGTGGGAGGTGTCCCTGCCATGGCAGGGGTGGCACTGGGTGGGCTTTCAGGTCCTTTCCACCCCAAATCAATCTGGGATTCTGTGATTCCATGAATTCCAGTGTGAAGAAACTAGGTCTTGGATACACAGAGCAAAACCTAAAAAACTATTAATATTTTTGGAAGACTATCAGGAGGCTTTCATTTTGATCATACATGATAAAAAGAAATCTGTGTCAGCCACAAGAAAGAAAAAGAAAGAAAATA
>VZTX01027003.1:11714-27371 GCA_013400915.1 Pardalotus punctatus | reverse complement strand
TCTGGGGGCTGCTTGGGTTCTCAAGGGAGGAAGCAAGTGGAGGAAAACAAAAGTCCAGAACGGAGACAAATCCCAGGAAAAAAAACTAGCAGCAGCCACAGCAGCAGCAGCAGCTGAGACCAAGGCATGTCCCTTCCTCCCCCTCGTTCCTCAGCTGAGAAGCCTGGGGGAGAGTTTCAAAACAATCCACACTGGCAGAGCTTCTCCTGGCTGCTGAATGCAGTTATAGCTACAGGACCACATTTCTGGGCATATACACAAACGATAGGGAATACAGGTATGTCATAACTTCACCCCAAGACAGATGCCAGTAACACCTCTGGGATAACAGATGTAAGAAGGGAAAAATGTTATTGTGCAGAGGTAATTGCAGCCAGAGAAGACAGGAATATGTAGGAGGAACAGCTCTGCAGACACCAGGGGCAGTGCAGAAGGAAGGGCAGGAGCTGCTCCAGATGCTGGAGCTGAGAATCCCCTGAGATTCCGTGGGGCAGCCCATGGCGAGGCAGCTGTGCCCCTGCAGGCCATGGAGCGCATGGGGTGCAGAGATGCACCTGCGGCCCCTGGAGGAGCCCCCACCAGAGCAGGGGGATGCCCAAAGAAGGCTGTGACCCTGTGGGAAGCCTGTGCTGGAGCAGCTCCTGGCAGGGACCTGCAGACCTGTGGAGAGAGGAGCCCACGCTGGAGCAGGTTTTCTGGCAGGACTTCTGACCCCATGGGGAACTCAGGNGACACCAGGGGCAGTGCAGAAGGAAGGGCAGGAGCTGCTCCAGATGCTGGAGCTGAGAATCCCCTGAGATTCCGTGGGGCAGCCCATGGCGAGGCAGCTGTGCCCCTGCAGGCCATGGAGCGCATGGGGGGCAGAGATGCACCTGCGGCCCCTGGAGGAGCCCCCACCAGAGCAGGGGGATGCCCAAAGAAGGCTGTGACCCTGTGGGAAGCCTGTGCTGGAGCAGCTCCTGGCAGGGACCTGCAGACCTGTGGAGAGAGGAGCCCACGCTGGAGCAGGTTTTCTGGCAGGACTTCTGACCCCATGGGGAACTCAGGCTGGAGCAGCTGGTGAAAAACTGCAGCTCGCGGGAAGGACTCACGCTGGAGAAGGTCATGGAGAACTGTCTCCCATGGGAGAGGTCCTACACTGGAGGAGGGGAAGGACTCTGACTCCTCTTCTGGAGCAGTGGCAGAAACAACCTGTGATTCACCGACAATGACCCCCCTTCCCTGTCTCCCTGTGCCACTGGAGGGGAGAAGGTAGAAAATCAGCAATAAAGGTAAGCTCAAGAAGGAAGGAGAGGTGAAGAGAAAGTGTTTTTAAGACTGTTTTTGCTTCTCATTATCCTGATCTAATTTTGATTGGTAATAAATTTAATTTCCCCACGTCTAGTCTATTTTGCCTGTGACAGTGATGGGTTTATGACCTCTCCCAGTCCTTATCTCAACTCATAAACCTTTTGTTTGGGTCCAGTTGTGGAGGGGAGTAATGGAGCAGCTTTGTTGGGCACCTGGCCTCCAGCCAAAGTCAAACTTGCTTTTGCTTGCAGAGTCAAACCACTAATTTGCTTTTGTGAAAACAACACAAACTCAAATCAAAGGAAGGAGCTTTTATTTTTAAATAAAACCCATGATTCTTCAAGGATAATGTGATTCAGTAGCTGAAATATTGTTTAATGAAAAATTACTCCTGTTAAGACATTCTTACGAACAAAAGTACTATAAGAGATGGAGCACTAGGAGAGATGCTTCAGACTGTTTTTCTAAACTAAATAACAGCAGCAATACTTTCAAAAGTAACCTCTAAAATGCTCCTCATTTGTATTCTGTAACTGGCTGCAAATCAGGCTGGACTACCAGCAGAGCTGAGGTCTACTTGCTGTCAGAGGTATCTGTCCATGCTCAATACTTGTTCAGTACAACCATGAAATTACAAATCAGAAAAGTCTGCAAACAACTTTTTTAGGTTTTAGCCTGCTTGGGCTCTTCTTCCATTCTACCAAGTGTAGAAATAATTCTGCAAGTATTCTGCAATTGATGTGCCTATCATTAATATAGTATAATGAAACAACAATGACTTCTTGGATTCATAAAATGGCTTTCAGTCAAGACAGTCCCCCCCCCAAAAGTTTGTCCAAAACTACTCTTTTTGTGTCCTTTTATCTCTTTAATAATGTTGCATTTCAAGTTTGAGCAGACTTAAAATCACTACGACAGTAAGAGGCAGCAGTGACTAAATTTTACCTATACTTCAGAACAAAGCTTTCAATTCTCCTTACTTTAAAGATTGTGATGAAAAGTGCTAAGTACATCATTGGATCCTTTGTTCTGAAAAGGACTAAAGCACTTAACTCTCAAAAATTAGGGAAGTAGGTGAAAAGAAATGACAAAAAATTATTCTCCGTGAGGTGTTCTGGACTGAAGTAAATTTTATGATAAATCACATAAAGTTTTGCCTTTTTTAAACAGAAATATTATTCCTCAAGACATGAGGGTTGCTTAAACACATTGTATTTTTTAATAAAATTTGGTGAGGTCAAACATTTGCAGGTCAGTGATTTTCCTTTGATCTCTTGTTGATTAACTGTCAAATCTTGCTAATATTTAACTGTACTGGCTATGGTGTCACATACAGTTAACTAAGGATCCATGATATAAGAAGATGTATTTGACACACAGATGATATTATACATAGTGTTCACATGTGTCTTCATTAGGTCTTCTGACATCATCTGCTTAGTCAGACCATAACATGGTTCAACATAGACCAAAACAAAATGTGTCAGAACTTCTATGTTCTGGTAAGGGCACGTTGCTCATGCATGAAGGGATCAAATTCAGAACTCTTTCCCCATGAATTAAAAATAACACATACATCAAACACATAAATTATAGCTCTGATTTGTATTGGTCAGGAAAACCCTACTTGCTCTTACATAAGCAGAAAACCATTTGTTCTACCTAATAAAGTAAACCTGCTGCTGCAAGTAGTGCTATAACTATTTTAATCCATGGGTTACTTCATCCACTGTAGAAAAGACAAATAAATGGAGTTTGGTAGGAATGTGTCTGAAATCTGCTACAGACAAATATTAAGTGGCCCATAAGTTCACATTGCCTGAAAAAGCAGCTTAATAAAAAGCAGGCAGAACATAAAAAATAAAGTATTCTGTGTTTCTGATCATTGTTGAATTGATTTCCAAACCAGAACAGACATTCAACAACCTAACCACTTTTATG
This sequence comes from Pardalotus punctatus, assembly GCA_013400915.1. Taxonomy (NCBI): domain Eukaryota; kingdom Metazoa; phylum Chordata; class Aves; order Passeriformes; family Pardalotidae; genus Pardalotus; species Pardalotus punctatus. The sequence goes on along the minus strand of VZTX01027003.1, from coordinate 24,140 downwards.
TAAGCACTGGGTCAAGTGACAGGGAAAGATATTGCTGGGGAAAGGAAGACAATCTGAATTCCAAATTCCAACTCTTAACCATTAATTATGTGCTGCTGCCAGGTTTCTACTGATGGAGACATAGGGAAAAGAATAAAACATGAGTTATTTTCATGACTGTGTGAGGACTGGCATCTCTACTGCACTTCTAAAAATAAAGCTCAAATAAAGATAAAGTTATAAACTTGGAATATAAGACTAAGTCATAAAGACTAAGACTTTAAGACAGGATTTAGCAAAATGTTAGATTAAGACATAAAGCCAACCTAAAGTTTCAAGGAGATGTGATCGACAGGATTGAGGTGCAGACTGAGTTGGGGTAGGATTTATACAAAATGTCATTTCTTGCAGGGTTTTGAACAGTATAAAAAAATCCAAATCATGAGTTCTCATTACATTCTGAGATTAAATTACAAAGTGAAGAGATAATTAAATGCCTCTGTGTTTTCTGTGAAGATTTTTGAAGTGAATTTTCAAATGGCTTGGTTGTTCTTTAGAAGACGATTTACATTTCATGAGGGACAGTTCTGAGTTTAACTCCTGTTGCATTCCAAACTGTGTTGGTGGTTCATTTCAAAAAGGATAGAGGAAGAATTCACAGACCTGCATGTATAGCACTTACCACAATATGCTTCATAGCGCTGTGAAAATTGAATACACATATTTATTTTAACATTATAGTATATTCTATTCTATATTCTATTCTGTTTTATTCTATCATATTCTGGACTTCACCTCAGCCCATTTTTGTCCCTGAAGTATTTGTTGATACTGATATTACAGAACATAACAACCAACACCCACTGAATCAAGGATAAAACCCCTAGTTTCTCTCCCTAGATCAAATCCCTACATATTTTGCATCATAAAAACCTAAACAAAGACTTAAAAGCAGTACAGGAAGTAATTCCTTTCTCCTTTGCCCTGCTCCTCCTGCTCTAAATTCACACAATGAAATTGAATTCCAAGTAATTGTTACTCTGTATTTAAAGTCTCTTGCGTCTGCTGCAGTTAGAGCAAAGTGGCACAATGCTGCTAAAGGTACATATTCGAATTTACATCATCTCAAGTCAGGACTCCACATACACAAAAATCCAATTAAATAGTTACTCATATAATGTGTATGACAAGGTGCAGCCTTGTTAATAAGTACATAGAATGCAACTGGTGGCAGCTCTATACACATGGTCAGTGTGAGGCCTAAAAGTCACAGTGGGAAATTTATTAACCATTGATCACCCAAAACAAGGGTGCTCTTCAATCATTTGATAAATCTTGAGAATCTGCATACTAAGTAAAAGACACATTGGTCAAACTCTCCAAATCAATAAGAATGACAGAGAAATCAAGAAAGCTGGTTAGTGTTATGGAATGTATTGAACAGGTGAAAGATTATAAAAGAATATATCAGGGAACCTATTATAATCTAAATGCACCAAGATATTTGGAATTTACAGTGGTGGAGTCACCATCCCTGGAAGTGTAAAAAAAATGTATGGATGTGGCAGCTGAGGTCATGTTTAGTGGTGAACATCGTTGTGCTGGGCTGGCAGTTGGACTTGGTGGTGTCAAAGGTCTTTTCCATCCTTTATGATTCCATGATTCTACATCTGCAGTAATGGTCAAAGCTGGGTGAAAACAAAGTGGTGAAATGACACCTCACAGGAAGGTACAGGAAAAAGCAAAAAGGTTGATGTGAAAAACAAAATGATTGAATGTTAAAAACAGTTACACCCTCAAAGTAACAGAATGTGCTAATAAAGGGAGGCATCCTAAAATTTACCTGCTTTAGCCTAGTAAAGAAAATTTAAAAATCCCAACTCATAGAAGGTGATTTAGAACTACAAATAATAGAGGAAGAAAAGAAGATAATGAGAAAAATTTGAGCTTGGCAGTATACCACCAATGTGTACAAATGGCTGAGTCTGAAGCTTCCCAGTTCTTGTTAAATGGCTAATCCGATGTGCCTGTCTCTAGGAATCCAATCTTCAATGAGGCTTTAAGCTCTTTTTCCAGTTTGTGATTAGATCCACAAGTTACCTGTCTATATATGGAGCTATCTCCAGGAACTTTTATTGCCTTGAATTTTGCCTCTAACATCATATCCTAATTTTACTTCTTCTTTAAAAATATAGCCAGAGACAAGTGACATTGTCTCCAATCAGTCATGACTTGAACATGCCCCTACATAACAGGCACATGATACAAAAGTACCCTCAGTTTTATACCATGTCATGTTTTCTCAGAAGCCACAATCACCAGAGTATAGGCTGCCCTGGAGTCACACAATTTCTTTAATTCCAGTTGGGAATGTATGCAAATTTACAAAAGCAAAATCAAGGATCTTTGATCCAGAGGTGGAGAGAGCACATATACAACACTGGTAAGGTGACTGCTTTCAAGGAGACCTGAGGAAAGGAGAGTTCCTTCTCTGAAGAATATTTATGAGCAGAAGGCCAAAAGTACAGACTACTAGCAGGAGGAGAGAAGGAACTTAACTATTATCTCAAATTACTCAATCACCAAAGGGGAGTTTTGCCTATACATGTTTCTGTTCTGAAATGGGCAAATACCTCTGTCTAGAACATACACTCTTCCTATTTCTCACCCTAGAAAGGGAAAACATTGTTAAGCACAACGTGCAAGTGTAGCATTTCAGGTGGCAGCAGAGTCTCCTTTCTACTACCTCCTAAAATGCTGCACTTGCCATGTCCTCTATTTACATAACTACAATTTAAATTTATTTTGCCCTTTAGCCTAGAATTTGAGAATCTAAGATTTAGTGATACAGTGTTGTTAAACCACAAAAAAATGCATGGAGACAGAGACTGTCATTACCATGAGCATGCAGATGATTTCTGTTCATATGAGTGGGAGCTGCCATCAGACACTCCTAATTAGAGAGTGTACCCATGTGCTCCTGCAGTGCTCACCATTGCCCTTCAACTGAACCACCACTTTCTGCATAAGGTGCATTGTCATGCACTTCGTTGGCTTTATTTCAAAGTATCAATACAAAAAAACCTGTATTTTTGAATGTGGCCTACAGCACTTCATCTTCAAAAAGAAAGCAATAAATATAAAGAAAAAACCGTCCTAAGGTGAGCATAAGGTACTTAGTCATTTAGAAGTGGAAACAAAACAAAACAAAGAAATATTTTAATTGTAACATCAGCAATGAAGAGTTTTTCAAGAATGCATCTTTTCAAATGCAAAGGACTTTGCAGGGGTGATTTAGCTGCTTCAAAGGATGGGAAATTATAATGCACAATTCAGTGCAAGGCTAAGCTTGACAAAAGGAAAGGGAAAACTGTTCTCCTGGTGCAGTTCAGGATTTCATTATTTAACAAGCATGTACCACTAACTTGACTAATTATCAATTAAGATTCACATTTTCTCCTCCTTGACTGAAAAGCAAAGTGGTAATAAGGGAGAAAATGCACTCACTTCTGAGTGAAACATTTTCGAGAAATCTTTGTTCCTTTTCATTAATATCTTCATATCTCAATAAATTTATTTAAGAACTGAATGTAGAATTGAATGCACCCTCAGTAGCTTTGCAGGTGACACTAAGCTGCTCATGCAGTGAATTCACCTGGGAAAGGGTTGCCATCCAGAAGGAACTGGACAGGCTTGAGGAGTGGGCTCATGCAAAACTCCTGCAGTTCAACAGTCAAGAACAAGGTCCTACACCTGGGCTGGGGCAACCTCTGGTATCAATACAGGCTGGGCAATAAATGAATTGAGAGCACCCTTGGAGTTAAGGACTTGGGGGTGCTGGTGATTAACAGACTTGACATGAGCCAGAAATGTCCAGGTGCAGCCCAGAAGGTCATCCATGTTCTGGGCTGAATGAAAGAAATGGGGACCAGCAGGTTGAGTGGGGTGCTTCTATCCCTCTGCTCTTGTGAGGCTCCACCTGCGCTGTCGTATCCAGTTCTGAGGGCACAAAAAGACATGGACCACTTGAAGGTCTTCCAGATGAGGACCACAAAAGTAGGCCAGAGGACTGGGACACCTCTGCTGTGAAGAAAGACAGAGAGTTGGGGTTGTTCAGCCTGGAGAAGGGAAAGCTCTTGGGAAGCCTTACTGCAGCCTGTTGGTGCTCAAAAGGCAGCTACAGTGAACGTGGAGAGGGGCTTTTCATTAGGGCCTGCAGGAACAGGAAAAAAGGCAACATTTTGAAACAGAAATAGGGTACATTTAGATTATAGAGAAAAAATACTTTTTTTGCAATGATTGGTGCTGAGGCCCTGGCACAGGGTGCACAGAGCAGCTGTGGCTGCATGATCCCTGGAAGTGTCCAAGGCCAGGCTGGAGGGGGCTTGGAGTAACTTGGGAGAGCGGAAGGTGTCCCTGCGCATGGCAGGGGGTGGGATGGAATGCACTTTAAGGTCCCTTCCAATCCAAGCCTTCCTATAACTCTATGAAATACCAATAAAATGAACAGAAATATTAGATTTTTTTTAAAAAAATCCCTGCAATAAACTATACGTCAGATAAATTCTTCTATTTTTAAAATCATTCTGTTCATTAAAAGCAAAAAGTGCCGCAACAAAAAAACAAATGCCATTTAAAGAAGAACTTTTAAAACATATTAGAATACTTTAAATATTGGTATGAAAAGATCAAATTATCATCCATAATAGAATTTTTTTAAAGTCACATTGTTAGAGCATTTTTTTTATGTTTCTTCTTTATAGTCTCTTTAAGGTATTGAATTAGTTTTAGTTTTTCAACAGCATGAAATAGATATCTTCAGATCTTTGAAAAAGAACGATGAGATTTTCAAAGAAATTTGTGCAGCAGATGTGTATTTAGCAGCTGAAATGAATGGGAAATATCTAAATTCCCTGGGCTATTTTCAATGAATCAACATACATATCTTACTGGGCTTGAAACTGTATAATTTAATTCTATAAGGTCTGAGGGGTATAAACTTTTACATCTGCAGTTGTGGGAGAAGCCATCTTCCTATTGATGTTTTTAATGCATTATCAAGTGTCATGGAATTAAGATCATCCTAACATCCCATTCTGATAAAACTCTTATTCTTTAATGCTACAGATACACCTGTGTTCTATTTTTACATGCTTCAGCAGATAAAAATATACTTTCATTTTTGCTGACATTAGATTTTGACTCACTTCTTGTATTTCTGATCTCACTACTTTAAAGCAGGGAAAATAGAAATGTTTTTCTGAAGCCATTTCATTAATTCAGCAGTCTAGCACCAAAAATTACTGATGGCTCTTAGATGAGGATTGCACAGGTAATTTTACCCTCAATTCATAGAGTCAGAATCCCTGGAATTGTTCAAGGTCAGGATGGACAGGGCTTGGAGAAATTTTTTCTAGTGGAAGGTGTCCCTGCCCATGGCAGGGGGGTGGAACTGGATGGGCTTTGAGGTTCCTTCCAACCCCAAAAATTCTCTGATTCCATGGCATTTATTATGCATGCTATAATGAGGGAGGACAATGGTCTAGAAATAAAATGCCTGCTTATGTTACTAAAACATTCTGCAGTACCTGTCTTTATTCAGGTATTCACTTATTGAACCCCAAAATACAGATTTTGGAATTTTTTATGCTGCATCAATAGTGTACAAGACATAAATGACTCATAAAGCAGTAAGGAAGTAATATTTCAAATAACTTTCCTATATGCTCACAGTGCCTAAAAATTGCATTGCCTTTTGAAATCTCATATACACAGTCATCAAATTTACATTTTATGTGTTAATTCACATCTCCACCTGCATTTCCCACTATGAATTTAAGCCAAACAGAAAAGCTGAGTAATTACTCTCACTCCTAAACTTAGCCAAAATGATAAAGAATCTTTATTCGATAAGGAAGTAAAAAAATCAGCGCAGAAATCCATACGCTAAAAAACCTGAATTCAATCCAGTGAAAAATCTGCATTTCCTCAAGCTATCACCTATTCCTTTTATTCCTGGTCTAGTGGAAATTGTCCCTGCCCATATCAGGGGAGTGGAACAAGACAATCTTTAATATCTGGTCCAATCCAGGCCTTTCTATGATTCCATGATGATTTTGTGATTGTATTTATTCTAAAGAATTGAAAACCATGAAAAAGCAAAAAGAGGTTCCTTCCAGCTTCAGGTACATGTTTTCAAAATAAACTTTTTCCAGAGCAGAATGAAATAAAAAGTTTTGTTCAAGAAGAGTTTAACATTTACACAATACAAATACTGTAATTTTTAGAAAGGAAAACTCCCACGCCCATCCATTTCAAACAGCACTTTTTTGTTGTCTGTTTCAGCTTCAGTGTTTTTTAAAAACCATTGCATTCTCATGATTATGGAAGGTTTTTATTTTTTTTTTCATTTATGGCATATTCAATGTTTTGCTCACAGAGGAACGATTTAAGAATTCCACAGGCACTGTAACTTAGAACGATGTTTGCTTTATTTCTTTGTTAACTCAGCTGGTTTTGACACCTTTTGTTAGTTATATGCCAACTTAAAACATTGGAACTACTATTTATATTCATCTGCTTGATGAACTGTGTAGTTATTTCATAGATTTTCCCTTAAGTAATACTGAATGTCACTTAAGGGCTCCATCTTACCACATTTTGTGCATGTTTCTTTTCTTGGCAATAAGATTGAAAGAATACAAATAATTTTTTTTTTAATGGTGAAGAGTCCTCCCAAATTGCTATTATCACTTCCAGTTAATGAGCACTTCTGCTGGCAGGAGAAGGTGATCGTAATGGATGAATTACCTGTCCAGCTTCTGTGAATCTCAATAGGAGAGAGCACAAACCATGGCAGGGACTCTGGTTCAAGGACTGAAGGGGAACAAATCCTTTCATTTGCTTTTTGGCATTTCTAATTCTGTAAGAATCTCCTTTCAGGAACCCTAAGTCTTTTCTTGTTCATTTGAGGTAACAGAACACAAAAGGTTTCTTGCTTGGGTTCCATTATCATGGATGTAAAATAAATGGGATAAATACTAAATGAAATATTCTAATTAATCTCTGTAGCTTGAGGAAGGGATCATTATTTAAAAAATAAAAAATAAGTGGCATCTTCCAGAAGAGGAACTAGAGGATTTCCCTGTAGAAATTACAGATGATGCATCCATGATAACCAAAATTTACTATTACAAAACATTTGGTATTTTCAATATCCTTCACATCATATGAACTTTATTTTAGTTTTCTAGTACTTGCACTGCATTGGAGTTTCTACAGCTTTACTTTCAATGTTTCTGTACTGGCTTATTATATTGAAGGAATGGATGTAATAGCCTAGAGTTCAGCATAACTTGAACTCACATGACAGAGTTTCAGAGTTTCTGAATTTTGGTAGCTTGTGTTCATAAGTACACTACATCTATTTTCAAACTGAATGAATGGGGTTTGTACCCCCAAAGATTTTCAATTTTCTCAGCTGCTGAATTTTATTTTGTTAATTGAAGTACTTCTTCCTTTTTTTTTTTCATGAATAAGTAGATTCCTTACATATAACCAGACATTGCACAATACTGCATAATGTGAGTAAAATGTCGTATCAAAATACCAAGAAAGGCTCCTTTGCACATTTAAGTCTTATTTTCAGAATATAAGTGGTGTACTGCTTTTGCATCTGCTCTGTAAATGGGTTTAAGTCCAGAGGAAGAAAATTCAGTTGAGAAAACTCAACATATATAGGGTTTTGCTATTGGTTCCATTATTTACTCTTCAGCTGAGTTAATTTCTTGATTTGCATTGTTAATTAATCATACTATAAAAAATATCCCTAATTAGCCTTTTATGAAGCATTGTTGATAAAAATATATTTTATTTTACATTTGACAATTTTCCTTCTCTATTTATCTGCAAAACAAATCTAGAAAGCAGGCGCTTGGCATAGCAAAGTGACACACATCTGCTCCAACATCCTGCAGCACACAGAAAAAAAGTACCCTAAACTTCGGGATGAGAAAGTTCTGAGCTGTGTAACTTATTAAAAAGGCCTCTTATTACACACATTATGTGTCAACACATTGCAGCAGGACTCTAAGGAAGAGTTTCATGTCAAAATAAAAAATAAACAGCTAGGAAATAACTACAAGGTAACCTGGATTGTGTGATGGAACTTTTCCTTAGTTTATCCTGTCTTTCATTCAGGGATGAAACTTTTTCTCTGTTTTGCTGAAATTTCCCTTCTCACCCCGGCTCTCTTCTTTAAGAAAAAGGCCTCTGCTCCTCTCTGCCATCACTGAGAAAAAATAATCAAGAGAATTTTTGCTTCCCCATCCCGCAGTGAGGTTCCGGTGTGATGCCTCTGCAACAATTCCATGACCACCAACTTCTAAGGCTGCAGGGGTTATAAAAGAACAGAAAAAGGGAACAGTGCACTGTAGGTCCATGTAAGACACAGCACTAATGAGAAGAAGACCTCACTGATTATGTTCTTGCTGTCAAAACCTCTGGGAACTAGAGTAAACTACTGCACAAGTGAAAAAAAGGAAAGGCATTCTGGACTCCCTTTTTTGGTGAGGGGGTTGAAAAATTGGTCAAGATGGATGAAATTCTAGTCTCTTGATACCTCAGGGATATATTGAGACTTCAAATCCATACCAAATTCCATGCCTGCTGCTGGAGCACTACAAGAAGGCTTGATTTGTTTAAAATTGTTGATAGGGGTTGGAAAGAGGTGATCTTTAAGGTCCTTTCCAATCCAAACCATTCTGTGATTCTATGATTTTTTGTGATAAATAATTATTTTGACAGCTTAAGCACTACCCTGAGGTGACCAAAGTTATTTTGCTGTTACCTGGGTTGGGCACAAATCCAGATGCTGTAGTGAACAGCATTTTTGTTCCTACGTCAGTGTTGTTGCCTAGAGGTAGCCTCAGTTCAGATGCACAAGGACGGCCCTACACAGCATGGTCATGGGGTTCTGAGATGTCTGTACAGTCTGTTTGGTCACACCAGTGCTGGTGTCCTGGCTCACAAAGGACTGAGCTGAGGCAACACATGTAACTGATAATTCACTTTTATCAGACATCTTGCTATTAAGATAGAAAATGCACATCTTCGGTCACTAGCGCACATAGAGTCAGAGCATCACAGGATGTTTTGGGCTGGAAGGGACTTTAAAGCTTGTCTTGTTCCACCCTCTGCTATTCACCCCAGTGGAAACATTGTTGAGGTAAAGTCTCAGGGCCAAAGGGACTTTCTCCTGTTCTTGGAGCTTCTCATACATAGTAAATAAAACTCTCCCCACCAAGATCTCAGAGCTGCACTTGTTTCTGACCTGTCATCAAAGAATTACCTGACCTTTTAAAGCAGCTACTCATCATTAACACCTGGAAATTTAGTTAAAATTTAGGTTTTGGCATAAAAGAGGGTGACAGAAGAACAGCTGTCTAAAGAGTGATAGTGAGAGAGGACAGAGATATCCAGCATGGTGAGTTCCTCCCTATAACTTTTTAATCATTTCTGTGTAATGTAGCACAAGATTCCTCACACTAACCCTGACTTTTCTTGTACTGCTTCATGTTTTCAAGGCTTTCCATTTTATTGCAGCAACATATGATTTTGTAAAATAATATAATTCTAATTATTCTCGGAACTGTAAATTGACATTTTTAAATGCTGAAAAAGTAAAATTTCCTTCAGGTGAGCTGAACATATTGCACATTTGGTGTATTCATTACATACACATTCTATGATGAATGGCCAATGCTTAAAAAGAAAAAAAAAAAAATGGAAAAAAAAAAGGAACTTTTTAAATTGAAAAGATTTAGCCTACATTTCCAGTATGAAAAAGAATGCTGCAGACCATAAATGGCCTTTCTGATATACCTTCTATGTATCTCAATATTTATCCAGAATATACTGAAAAATCTGTCCTTCTTCAAACTTAGTTAAGCATATTCAAAACCAAATAAATCTACGTGAATGTAAACTTCCACATTTTCTCTAATAACCTAATAAAACCTAAGCCTAAGGGGATTCTAATAAGAGTTAATTAAAGTAATTCTTTATAAATACCTTACTTAGAGGATTTATTTTCTTTTTTTAGTTGGAGAGTTTGCAGTAATTTATTGCTGAGAATAGAATTAAATAATTTTTCTCGGAAGGTTCCTATTAATTTTAATAGTCTCATATTTTTGCCATTATTATATCAATACTTTTCCTCTGGATTCTTGTTTTTTTCTCCTTGGTACTGAACAAATGAAAAGAAAGATCAGATTTTCTTAAATCACAAAAGACATTCTCAGCATGCAAATAAATCTTGAGTGAAATGTTCACTACCTGTGTTGCAAAGTCAAACGTTATCCTCCCAAATGAAAATATTTCTGCCCTTTATACTCTGCCTGCCATAATCTCAAATCCTAGATACCTTTTGCTTTTGGATCTTCACCATTAAACATTTTTTCCTGTGCCCAGTCAACCAACTACTGGATCAGCTTCTCCTTCCTGTTAGTTTTCTTGACCTAATCTTACCTTTCTTTTTCCTGTCTCTTCTCCTCCTGTTTCACCATTTATTGTTACCCCTGCATTCACATCAGACAACTTCTTTGACAATTTGGCCTTGTTAAAAGTGAAAAAAGTTATGTTGCAAAAGAGGTAATTTTTCTGTTTAATCCTGTTAAGAATTAAACCTGAACTCTCTCAAATTACAAAGATGTTAAGAGGCACAGAGGCATCACCAGTGCTATGCCACCATCAAATTTTAACCATGTTCTCTGAAGTCATTAAAAATTAGATCAACAGAAATTTAAATAATGGAGAACAGTTTACTTTTCAGTAGCCTTGGTTTTGGTAATAATAGGAAAGGAATTGGGAGTGGACACTCATTTAAAAAAAAAAAATCACACCAAGACAGCGTTAGTAAAAAATTTTAAATAAGATCAAGACACAAGCAATTGGAAAAACGGCAAAAGAAGTTTCTGAAACACATGAAAATAAGTCTGCTCCAGTAACATCAGTACAAGGCCCCCATCAGCAATTTTCATTTCCAGTTCTTGAAATGTTGTTAGAAACCAAGAAAGAGAAATCACTTTCTTTCTAGCACTGGCTGGGAATTTAGGGAGCCAAGCAAGGCTTGTTTCCCTGGGGATGAAATATATCTTGCCTTTACATGGATTTTTACTGACATGACAGATTAACTACTGACAGTTGAAAAGCAGAAATCTTGTAAATCAAAGGAGTTTTTTTGTAAATCAAAGGATTTTTTTGTAAATCAAACGAGGTTTTTTGTTTGTTTTACATTTATTTAAAAGAATGAAGGAAATTCTGGGACCAAATCAAGGACATAGTATGTCTCATCTTCATTTAGGAAAAGGGAATCTTTCTTAAATTTAGGCACAGAGAAGCATGCTTACATTGATAGAACTGACTTGCTGGACACCTGCTGTCGAGTTTCCATGGGAAACCAGCCAAACAGCAAAATAATCTATTGAAGAGGGACCCACTCACTTAACTTTTGCTGGAAGAAGACAGTAAGAATATGGAAAACTTCTGTAAGACAAGTGGGTAATTATCATTCTGCAAAGTTAAATTTATTGCCTTTTCAGATAGGATGGGACTTTAAAATTTGATATATGATTTTTGTGCTCTGACATTGGACACTCTAGCACAATACTTGTCAAAAAAAATGCCCTGAACAAGACACTGTAGGTTATCTCAGAGCTACGTATTGATTGAACAAGATCTAACTAACTGGAATTTCAGGTGTTCGTCAGAGAAAGACAGCACCAGCAAGTGAGCTCAATTGACCCAGCTGTGCATTAATGATAATAAAGTGTAATTACACAGACACCGTGATCAGATTGCTAGTACATCCCCTAAAATCACATTCATCTGCAAGAATCAAACTTTCAGTACAGGCAATCAAAGTTTTTTGAGATATTTAATACCTTAATCTACACAGCAACTCTGTCAAAAACATAAATCTATTTAAAAAGAAGAAGCTGCAATGGACTTTTATGTTCTAAAAACCAGTGGAGAACAGTCACACATGATGGTACTAAAATCAGACTTAAGATGTAGCTTCTTACTAAGGCCTCACACTTTCACTTCTTTTTTAATCAGAATACATATTTTTTAGACATAATATACCGTCATCATATAGGACTAATTGGAAAATAGTTTGGAAAGACAGAATATGCCAAAATCATGAAGGAAGATGTAGAGTGCTTAACATACTTCAGTCTAAGGGTTGCACGTAACTAAACGGCAAGAAAATGAAGGTATGGGTAATGCCGAGGGTTGAGGACGGGTGGAACAAGCCTCTGTATTCACAGAAAGTGTCTCTATGGCTTTGAGAGATCACTGCAGCCAGCACTGCTCTGGTGCTGTACAGAAAGGCTTTTCTCACACTCGAGCCGGTGTCAGGCACAGTTCTCACTCACCCAGTGAGCC
>VZTX01027003.1:0-11339 GCA_013400915.1 Pardalotus punctatus | reverse complement strand
TGTGCCTGACACCGGCACGGGTGTGAGGAAAGCCGTTCTGTACAGCACCATAGAAGTGCTGGCTGGAGTGGTCTCTCAGAGCCATAGAGACACTCTCGGTAAAAGCAGAGGCTTATTCCAACCCCTCCTCGCCCACGGCATTACTGCAGTGTTAGAATTGGTATGACCCACTGCCACATATGGGGTCATTGCGCCCTTGCTACTGTCACTTCTTACCTGGTTCCTTGCACTCAACTCCTGCTCCTGCCGTCAGCTGCATCTGTCCTGTGTTCTGCCAGCAGCCATCCTGGCTGATCCATACAGGCATCTCTTTTTCCTCCAGCCTCCCCAGGTCACTTCCTCCAGATTTTGTTCCTCCTCTAAACATCCTACTACAAATCTTCCCGAAATGCTCTTTACCTGATCTTATAGTGTGTCCCATACTCCTTCTGAGGGAACAGTCCACCACTTTTCCAATGCCCTGTTTAATTTGCTGTCATGAAACATCAGCAGGAAGGATTTTAGGATTTTAGCTGTAAGAATGTGCTGTGAGACACTTTTTTAAAAATTAGACTCTTAGTAAGGCAGGCTATTTTGTAGAAATTATTTCAAAGTGTACACAAAATGCACATAGAGGTTTTAAAACTGCTAAACAGCATTTAAAAATTGTATTTAGTGTATTCTATATACAAATTTTTGTACTGCATAGACTGTGTTTCCCTGCTTTGATCAGGAGCAAAAACCTTTTCCTAGGTGTTAATTTTTCAAATAACTTCATAAGGAAGAAGAAATTATACAAAATAGAGATATCTTTAGGGTTTTTTGCAAATGTGAATCAGAGATTTAGGGTTTAGTTTTCTGGGGTTTGGTGTTTGTTTGTTTGTTTGTTTGAAATAATTTTTTTTAGTCTTGAAAAAAATTTATCTCACTCTTCCAATCCATAATTTTTCATTTTCAGATGTTTCTGCACTTGTGAGTCCTGGTGAGAGCATCTAAGGGTCCAAGGATGATTCCTTTTTGTCTCTGTAAACATTTTTAGCCATAAGAAACTGCAAAAAAAAACCCAAAAAAAACCTATGTTCATCACTGTACAGCCAAAACATATTAGAAATTCATATGTGGCAATTCAAGGAATTTTGTATTTTGTAGATAAGGATGATGAATTTGAAAATGAAGAAGTCACATCAAAAAAAGTGTTTAAAAATATACTTTTCAATACTTAAATAATGAGTGAGCAAGGTATTTGCTTTCAAATTTCTCTTAAAGGGGTTTTGGAATGATAACGATATTAATTGAGTGAACAAAATGGAAAGGACTGCTTCTAGCATTTTTTGAGCCTTAGACTATGTGAAACTGTAAAATTCTGTTAGATATGTGCAGATTTTTTCTGCAAAGGTCATGGAACATATTCATATTATACCCGAAATGGGAAACCTCCTATATTTCTGAGGTCTTACTAAAAATATCCTAATATTTTTGGATTGTGTTGTAAAACACAAATTAGGAACAATACTAGTTTAACAAACACTATTGAACTATTTCCATGAATAAGCAGAGTCAGAAAGGCTACATGGACATATCTGAGAAATAACATGGAAGACTCACAGTGTTAATAAAAATAATTTTACCAAGAGAAACCTTAATTTCTGCTAATCCCACAACATTAGTGTCTGCTGAACCGGAATCACTGAGATGCTCATACAGGCCTCAAATCCATCTGCTCCTGAAACTTTCCAGAAGGGTAGAAATTCTGCTAACCTGTATGTGAAGTATTATAAAGCTATCACATAATTGTTCATACTGTCTGCAAATAGCTTGCTTTTATTTAAAGAGGCAGATAGGCAACATTTGGAGAAAATTATCAATGAATTTTTAATTGCTTATTTGTATCCTGATAATTAGGCTGTTTTAAAATGTTAGCAAAAAGCATAATATAGAATCAAAATTAAGATAAAATAGGCAGTTCTGTAAATCAAATAAATCCCTGCATTTTTACCTTTGAAATAAAAATAGATTACATTGACTTATATCTATGAGTCACGATTGTGTATAAAACTCAAAAAATAAATTAATTGGTAAACCCAAACACTAATAAAAAAGAAGATCCAATGATTCCAGCACATTCAAGTTCTTAATAAACCGAGAGAGCAGTGAATTTTATACCAGGTTTAAGTCTGATTTATATGACCTGCAATGTTGTATATGGCTGTTAAATTTTTTTTTAATAATTATTTTAAAGGATTATGAATACAAAGTCTCAGTGACCCAGCAGTGTGCAGCCAAGAGGGCTGATGTTACCCTGGGCTGTGCTGGGAGGAGTGTTGCCAGCAGGAAGGGTCCTTGTGCTCTGCTCAGCACAGGTGAGGTCACTCCTGGAGTTGTGGGTCCAGTTCAGGGATTCCCAGTAGAAGAGAGACATGGATATTCTGGAGACAGTTCCATGAGAGGCTCCAAAGGTGGCAGAGGAACTGGAGCATGGCTGGAGCATGTCTCCTATGAGGAGGGGTTGAGAGAACTGCAGCTGTTTAGCCTGGAGAAGGAGGCTTGGGGAGTAGAAAATGAGGGGGAGGGAGGAATATTATTAATGCAGAAAAATTCTTGAAAGGCGAGTACAAAGAGAGAATGGAGCTGGGCTCCGCTCAGTGCCAGGACCAGAGGCAGTGGCACACACTAAACCAGAGCAGGTTTCCTAGGAACATCAGGAAACATGTTTTCCCTGTGAGGGTGACCAAACACTGGCACAGCTTTCCCAGAGAAGTTGTAGTCTCCACCCTTGGAGTTGTTCAAAAGCCTCCTGGACCTGATCACTGGGTCTAGGGAGCCCTGTGTGATCAGGGGGTTGCACCAGGTGAACTCTTGAGGTTCTTTCCAATATCAACCATTCTCCTTCTCTGATTCTAATACAGAAATTATGAAAACTGAGAGACATTAAGTCATACACGCTCATTATTAACAGTTCTATCCATTCTGCATTGCTCTCACAAGTAACAAAATTCTACCACAGGTAGCTGTCATCACTAGAAAATCCATTTTTACCTCCAAGCTTTACTGTAGTAAAGAATGTAAATTATTTTACAACCACAAGATTTTCATAGCAAGAAAAGTAATTGTGATAAGTAATACAGAGTTCCTAATGTATCAAAGTCTCCTGTTAAGGAAAAAAGCATTTAATTTTTACAGGTCTGCACTAAAAGTTTCTGATCTCTGAAAGGAAATGAAACAGGAAGAGTTATTAAAAGCACTCAAACTCAGGAATGGGGTTCTTTTCCTTATGAGCCATGTTCTGATCCTAAGGGGTGTCTTAACTGTATTTACCAGTGCAGCAGCTGGTGTAATTTTGCCTGGGATATACAGACTTTCAGGGACCTTCCATAAGATTTTATTTTCTTGGAAGCATTAATTTTCATTTTAAGTCCACACAGCCTGGATTCAGAGCACTTACATTAAATTTTTGGTCTATATAAGTTTTCTTTATCTGTTGTTCTTTCTGTTTATTGAGAATATGACCATTTTAGTTTTTGTCTCCTTCATATATCTACCTTATGCTTTATCTGAATTGGCAAGAGACACCTTAAATCCAAACTCTTTAGTACTGTACTTCATGGTTAGGGATTATTTTTGATGGAATTGGTTTTTTTACAGCAGGATAAAGTTTGTTATATAAATAATATAATAAAGTGTTTATCTATCATAATTGTCTATATTATTTTCTTTACTACAAGGACACATTGCTGGCTCACAGTCAACCTTGATGCCTGAAAACTAGGCAAGAAAATAAAACTCCATAATCGTATGGCTATGGTATTTGTTTATTCAGGGCCAAGCTGTTTTCCAGGGGGAAGGTCCTTTGCATGTCCTGCTGCCTGGGGTTGTTTCTCTCCAGGTGTAGGGCTCTGGGTTAGCCCTTGCACAGCTTCAAGGGATTCATCATGGGTGAAAGGGTGAAGAAGCACCATGGACAGAAAACACATTCACAACAGAATTTAATACCATTTATCACAGTTTAATGTAATCATACAGGTAGACAAAAGCCAAGGTTTATTCTCCTGAAGATAATTATTGTTGATACCTTTGATCTTTTCTTTGTAATTAGAAGTGCAAACTTAACAGCAATTAAAATAAGGGAAGGGTACTGTTGATCCAAGAAATGCAGGTTTTTAGAACTAAACTGGGTTTTAAAAATATAAGGTATCATAAGTAGTAAATGTATGTATTTTCTAGAAGATATTTAAATTCTGTGTAGCATTAAATTGAAAATAGTGCTAGGGAAGCTTAGATTTCTATACACAGGAAAACACTTCAGTATTGAGGTTAACTACATAGTCCCAGTCTATTATTTTCCTTCCTACAGAGTAATGGTTGTCAGGATGTATGCCTCAATTCCCCATTTTAATGCAGGATGGTAAATGTACACAATTCATGCTATGAGAAGCCCCTGGGGACAGCATGGTGTTGTAGGCTGCCCAATTTCTATTCTGTATCATCTCTGTCAGATTGATTTGTCAAAGGCAAAACAGACAGAAATAATCCTTGCTTAAATTCTACTTCTTGCAAAAGAAAAATGGATTCTGTCACTCTTTGTATAAGGAAGTTATTTTTCTGAATAACCACTCCTTTAAATGACCCAGAATTCTTTGGGGAATTGGCTGATTCCTTCCTCTAATCCCTACTCATGGTACACACTCCCACTAACCATTCTGATGTAATTGTTTGTATTTTAATAGCAGTAACTACAAAATAGTTTTCATGGTGTTGTCCATTTTTATTGCAAAATAAAAACAGTTATTGCTGAAGTTTTCCAGTTCTCCTATGTAACATATCTAAGGAAGGACCAATATGACATTGCTAGGGACTTGTCTTGGTTTGAAGACAGGTGTCTGCTAAGGGAGGTGGGAACATCCCATAAAACCCACAAATGTGAACCCCCTTCCCTCTGAATTTTTATAACTTTGGAATCAAGGGCTTTCAGGCAAAGATATGGGGAAAAGGAATAACAGTTCTTTACTAGTATCTATGGCAAGGCAAACAATCAATAACAGCAGTAGCAATAACAAACAAACAAACAAAAACCAGAAGATGCGGTGACAGAAGTCTCTGGGCTGCCAAGCACTTTTCCTGCCTGATGCAGTTCCGGTCCCAGCCGGCAGGGGCGCTGTCGGGCTCCCGGCCGGGCAGGGCAGGTGCGATGACTCCCGCGCAGCTGCAGGGGGCGCTGTGGCGCGGTCAGCTCTGTGGGTGCGGGCAGTGCTGAAGTACCCAGAGGCAGCGGGCGGGGCGGGGCGTGCAGCAGACGTGGGGCAGGAGCNCTCTCCTCCCCTCCCCACACCCAAGCCAACTCTTTGTCTCTTACACAAAAAAGGTCAATAGCCCTTAAGTATCCAGCTATTAGTAACCTAGTGCCAGGAATGGGCAAAAATTCCACACCCCTCAACCTCCAACAGGACTGAATGCCTTTCCTCTCCCTCTGCTATTCCATTCTACAGAACGCGCCTATCTTCAACTGTCTAAACTATATGGGAATACTAAGCACAAGGAATGGGACCACAGGTTGCTCATTGCACAAGTTTGTGTACAAATGAATTCTTTCCCTAACAATTAGTAATCTTTGCATGAAAAAAGGCTAAGCAATAAAGGGAGAACTTCAAGGTCACACAGATGGATTTGTCACTACCATCAGAAAAAAAATACAGAATATTTTTAATTCTGTATTAAGCCTAAACTAACAACTGATGCTGTCATTTTTCTTAGGAAAACAACTGCTATAAAAAGCCACCAAAAGGACGAGCGTGGCTCACTTGCATTTCAGAAAAGATTAATCTAGGTTTCAAGGAAAGCTAGGTAGGATCTCAGATGGGACAGAAAATTACAACAAGTTCAATATCATATATTAGTGAGATAGTTAACTCAGTTCACTGGATGAAATCTTAGTTGAAAACAACTATATTAAGTACCTTAAATTTTGGCAAAAATGCCAATACATTAAATTTCAGTTATGGTTGACTGAGTTGACAAGCAATTATTCAGTGACATGTAACTTCAACAGTTGTAATCCATTGATATCTTCAAATGTGCTATGAGAGCAGAGAAAGAATTTGGAACAGAGTTTTTCTTGGGGTTGCTTTTTTTCTTCCCCATTTTTTTTAAAGTGGTGCAGAAGGAAACAATATTGTTTTCAAGATTCTTCCTAAAATGCTGATGTTAGTGATTTCAATTAGTGTAAATTGACATAGTGCTGCAGGAAATGAAGAGAGATATTTCTGCCTGGTAATTTCCCCATTTTATTCTCTTTTTATTAACTGCAATCAGGACAATTCCATGTAAGTTATAATGAGGCAAAATGTAAATCTCTGGATAATGGTTCCTTCTGCTCCTTCATTCTCTCATATTATAGAGCTTGAACTTGCCTTATTCTTTCAATTCTTTTATTCATGAGATATAAAAAGTTCAGTTGTGAGAAAAATCAGGTATTCTACAAGTACATATTTTTTTTTACCTACAAATGTCACAGGAGCTTTAAGTGGATTGTTGTTGGAAATAAATTCAGCAATTCTGAGAAAAGTTCTACATTCTATAATTTAACAACAGAATTTCACTATGTTGCTGTTTACTACAATGAGCCCTTACAGCTTTTTTTAAGCCATGAGTTCCTCTCTCTTCAGCATCTGAAAGAACAGTTAGTAATCAGTGAGGAAAAGTCTCCCTTTGAGGTTTGGATAAATCTCCTAAGCAAATTAAAGTTATTGAGTTATACTTGCAGCCCAAACCTAAAAATTTAAACTGACTATTCTCTTCTCTTCCATTCCATTCCATTCCATTCCATTCCATTCCATTCCATTCCATTCCATTCCATTCCATTCCATTCCGAAATTATCAGCATTTGAATCATATTTGAATCATATAAATTCTCAATAACCTAACCAAAAAATAAAACCTGAGTGTTTTGGGGTGTGTGTGTGTTAATCTTAGGCTGAATTTGTTTGAGATATTAGGAGTTGGAATGATAAAGGTCAGTACTTTATGATGCATGTGAAGAATGAAACAGAAAATAATTATATTGGAGGAACACCTGCTAATATTATAGACCAAACTGCACCAAATCAAATCTCATAATCCAGACAAAAAATACTTTGGTCCTCATCTGAGTCATTTGATAAGACCTAAAATTTTGGAATGTACAGGTACTAAAAAAGGCTTCTCATGAGAGGAAAGAAGCATCACTTACCAGAGAAGGTGATGGTTATCTGATATAATAAAATCTGCCCAACATTTGAAAAAAAAAAAAAAAAAAAAAAAAAAAAAAAAAAAGAAAAAAAGGAAATTTAATGTTTGGTTTTGTTTTTTTAAAATAAAAGATACAGAAAAGGTGAGGAAAAACCAATCATTTTTTCTTTAAGGACCATGTTAGATGTGTGATCAGAATGCAGTTTTTCCCAAGCCTCAGAAAAAAATCTCTGACAGGAAAGTTGTAGCATGTTCACAGTGAAATTCACTGTCATAGAGCTGAAGTCAGAGAAATTGAAAATAGGTGTATCATTTGTCTGTTATCTACTATAAAATGTTTGATCTTTTCTTTAGAAATTAGGTAATCAATGATAGAACACCCTGAACTACTTCATATATCCAACATGCTTAATGATAAAGAATAATTAATGCCATGTCAACTGTGTCGCCTGTCATAATGAAGAGAATTTTACATAAAGTTATGTGTATTACTGACCAGCAGAGTTATTTTACCTAGAGACCTTCTTTCCCTGCCAATTCAGACTGCTGCTCTTTCCTATCTTTTATGATGCTACGGTTCATGCCGGACCTACTGGCTGAGAAATTTTAATTATGTGTTACCTTAATGTGAATATATACTAAATGTTAATCTTATGTTCCAAACCTTATTCATCTATGTTTTCCTAAGAAAAAAATGAGATAATTAACCACTTCCAACACTCAGATGGAGAATGGACTTGAATCTTATAAAAATTGTTCCAGACAGAGCATTCGTTTTTTTCCATCATTTACCAGCAGACCTGGCTCACTGGGGAGATCCCAGTGAGGGATATCAATAAATCTACAGTGTTTGCACCTGTGTGCATGCTGTTAAAAACATCCAGCTCATTTGCTCTCCAGCAGGACGTGGCTGTTCATAGGCACTTCTCTGTGTAGTAGACATGGAACAGAGCTATCATAGAAAGAAAAGAAGCTAAAGAGAGATTATACTGCTTCCTGCAACCCTCCTTAAAACAGAAGCCGTAGAGAGAAGGAGACTCTTCTAAGCAATCTTTAATGGTAAAATTGGATACATATTAGGAAAAAAGCCCTCCTAGCATGAAGGTGGTTAAAGCTGGAACAGATGGCTGAAACAGGTTGGGGAACATCCATCCTTGGAGATATCCAGAATTCAGCTGGACAACGCTGAGGGTGATAAAAAAGTGTAACAAAAAAAAGATATTGTGAAGTGTCCTTGTGAAACTGTAAGACATTGTGACATGAGCCATCATCAAATGCCATTCTTGGAGATACTTAAACCCTGAGTAATTCTGGACAATGGAATCCAGCTGACTCTGCTCTGAGCAGGGTGTAGGCAATCTCCACACACCCCTTCCAACCTCAACTCTTCTGTGATTCTATTATTAGGTTGATGATATGAAAATATTAGTTTTGCTCTTGTTGTATAATTTTTTTCTATTCCTGTTGTGGGACAACAGGAGCAACCTGTGGAACAACTTATTCCAGGCTGACTTGAAGGTGTTTCAGGAGATACCTTAGGCAGAAAAACACCTCCAGAGATTAATTGCAGAATTGTCCAAATTGCTGTATTAAAATTTTCATTGAGATTTGCCTTTCAGTGATTTTCATCACATATCATATATTGCAAATAATTAGAAAGAATTTAGGAAAGCTATATACTTCCAGTATATAATAATATAGTTGGCAGTGTTGGGTCAAGAAATTAGTAATATATAACCCTGGCTAGGTATAAAAAGATGTATTAAAGTAATAGCAAAAGTAAAATGTTTCATTTAAAATGGCTCATTTAGTGAACATTTTACTCGAGTATTAAAGTGGTTGTAATCTGTGTAAGGACATTGAATCATCAGTTGATAGCAAGGGGCAAGTTTAACTGAAATTTTCTTCTGTTGACAGAGTCAGGTTTCAGCTTAAACGACTTGGATATCATCATATTAAATGGTAGAAATCTAAAGCTGCTGCTGTGAGCGAGAACTGAAAGAAGATGTGGAGAAGAGAATACAGTTAGTCTTTGGAGGTGCAATTTATCAATAGGAGGGATCTAAAAAGATTTTAAACATTTCAGGACAACTACTTATATTGGTATTTGGAGACACAACTGAAAATTTCCCAGGAGAGTCATAGAAATAGAGCCTAACAGTTTCTTAAGTCTCTCCACACCATCACTCTATGTTAGATTCTCCAGAACTGTGCACTTTTGGAAGCATACCTGTTTAAACACTAAATTTATGTCTTCTGAATTGTCTCTGCCTATAAATATCAATTCTACTTTTGCACTCTAAATATTCTGAATATTTCTGTCAAAAAAAATGGTCCTATTCAGGAAGGGCCATTAACTAAACCCCTTGATGTTGGGATATGTTGTTTGTATTATATTACATTGACTTCTGGTAGGTCTTTCATTAGAGTCAATACAAATCAGTTTTAAGATATAACACCTCACACAAGGGTGGAAAGCCACTTAAAACTCTTTAGGCAGCATGTAAATAATCATACCATAGAACGCATATGCTTCCTTTTGTACATGTCTGCAAAGTTCACTGTTTAGAAACAAAATTTTAATTTAGAGCAGAGCATCTTCCTGATGTTAAATAAAAGTGAATATCTAATCAACTTTTTTGCATTTCAGTCTAATTTTAGCTTAATTTTAACTTCTAGCCTAGTCATGTGGATGTACTGCCCTGAGAATTCTCTCCTTTCTCATGAATCCTGTGAGAAACATAAGATAAGCTGAATTCTTCTCACTCTTTCTAATCTATGTTTTGGAACTGAGTGCTGTACAGGCTTCAGCCAATCACCTTGGGGGGTGGGTAAATACTATCCAATCACAATTAGTCATGTAGCATGTATATAAAGGAAAACTCAAATAACGAAGCTCTCGCTTGCTTTCGTTATTCATCTCCGCGTTCACTTCGCAGTTTCTTACAGCCGCAACAGCGACATCTGGTGACCGCCGATGTGTACTGCATGCTTCGTCCTTCAGACACAAGAAGCCCACCCCGTCCTTCCCCCCTCCCCTGCTCGCCTGGGGATAGGGAGAAAAAATGGCAAATCCTGTCTCAGACGACAGCCCTGTGCTGTCGATCCAGGAGGATGCCTGGGCCACCATGCATGCCGAGTTTGCTGATTGTCCGGTTGGAGAAATTGTGACTTGGTTTGCGGAAAAAGGATTTCCTGAAATACTACAAGCCATCCCAGATATCAGGATGTGACTACGTCTAGGGGATGAACCCTGGCGTGAAATCACATATGGAAATCTGAACACAGTACGTTTCTGTCATACGTGGAGGAAAATTCTTGACTCATTGAGAGAAAAAGTCAAGTATGGATGTAGACGATGGCTCCTTTGATCTTGAGCCCTTGTCTCTAACTGAGATGGGCAGATCCGCTCAGCAAAAATATGCTTTGCCACGGGGCTTTGTCCCCCCGAAATATCAGTCACCTGCGGAGCAACTCGTGGAGATATCAGAGCAAAAGCAGGCTCAGCGTGCCCACTCGGTCGCTACTTTGGCTCTGCCGCCAGCGGCCCCCAGCCCGGCTGGGCCCCACCCCAGCCCATGCAAGCGCCGCTCCCCCCTGGCTGGGGCGGGCTCACGGGGAGGGTTGGATTGACAGCTGAGTGAGCCAATCAGGCTGCGCTTGTATCGGTGCCCCTCCACTCCAGGCGATGTCATGGGGAAGGCTGGATGGACAGCTGTGGAAGCCAGTCCAATTTCACCTGGGCCGGTGCAAGCTTTGCCCCCTGACGTTCTGGCTGCTGCACCGGGAGGACTTGGACAAAGTACCGAGCAATCGCAGCTTGCATGCATCAGTAAAACTCTAATGGTTATGTCAGAACATCTGGCTGGGGTTTCCCAGACAATGAGGGCAATCCTGCAAGTTTTAACACAAGTAGCTACTGACCTGAGGCAGCGTGAGCCGGAAGTGTCCCCTCTGGTAACCCAGAANTTGATCCGGAAGTGCCCCCTCTGGTAACCCAGAAGGCGGACATGGCACATCCTGCCACGAATGCAGAAGCTGTAACCATGGCAACAGCAGATATGCTGCCGCGATTGCCGTTACTTGATATTACTCCACTGCAGCCGGCTGATCCATACAACTCCCCACCTGCATCACCA
>VZTX01027002.1:29356-90887 GCA_013400915.1 Pardalotus punctatus | reverse complement strand
AGATTTGTGTTTAAAAACGTTTGGTTTTAAGGTTTGCAGTGATAAGGACTAACAAGGTTTTTTGTTCCTAAGTTGATTGGGGAGCCTGTAGTGGGGGGGAGCAGCCTGCTTTTCTTTGAGATTGTAAAATTGCTGTGAAATCATGGTGGGGATGGAGAGGCTGTGCTGCATCCTGGGACACTGCCCTGCTCCTCTGAAAACTCAAGATCCTAATGTTATTTAGGAGCTTTCAGCATGGCCCAGAATCAGTGAAATGGTCAGACACTAGTGGAATGTGATATTCCCACAGAGCTGCAAGGAAAAAAAACCCCAAATAACAGCAGATGCTTCCATTTAGAAAAAGCACAATAGAAGTGATTATTTGAACAAAGCTTGGGAATGTGATGAAGGGCAGGAGGTGTGAGGTGCATCAGAAAGGCTGGGGGTGCTTCTTAGATGGGGTGTGGAGCCAAGAGCCAGGTCATTTGTAGGAGAGAGGAAGAGTTTAATGCTTCACAGTGGTGCACATCTTACTGCTTCAGTCTCAGCTGGGTGGCTGATGCAATTTTTAATGTAAAAATATTTGGTATATTCCTCAATGTGACAATCTGCTTTGTTATTTTCCTTTTTGAAGGTGGACGGCATAAGGAATCCAAAAATCCAGAGCATCTATTTAGAGAATTTTCCAATTTATAAGGCTCGTTTCAGTGTGGATGGAGAACAGGTTATAGCCACTGGCACTCACCACAGCATGTTCTTTGTGTATGACATGATGGCTGGGAGCATCATCCCCATCCCAAAAGTACGAGGTACGTTGGACAGCTCTGAGTGGCTGGGCACAGTTGGATCTGTCCCAAACAGGGATGCCACATGAATTTGCTTTAAAAGGAAGGGCAATGGGTTGTTATAGGTTGTATTTTAACTTTTCTTCAGGGAACTGAAGTACCTTTAGTGTTAATTTGTCTGGGATATTAATTATCACATGAGCATGGTTCAGCTTCACTGTGACAGCATATTGCAGACATGAAAAGTTCAGCTGGAGTCAGGTCTTACTCATATTCATCCTACCTCTGCATTTTGAGGCCAGAGAATAAATTAGACCAATTTCAAGTTTCAAATCTCTTTCTAAAGGTGTGGAGGAAAGATTTCTCCGAAACTTCGAGCTCTCTCCAGACGGATCATTTATGCTGCTAATCGGAACCTCAGGCTACCTTCACTTGCTGTCCGTGAAGGTACTTCCTCTGCAGGGTTCATGTCTCTGCACTTCCTTGGTGCCTTTTGCCTTTTGAATCTGTTTTATCTCATTTGCAAGGCAATCTTAACTTTCAGCTGAAGCCAAGGTATGACACATACTGTGACAGCCCTCAAAAAAGCACTGCTGAATCAACCCACTGCAGTTTTAGGGAATTATTTTGGGCTCGCTCAGACTTTATTCTGCAGCTCCTTGGGGCTGGTGGGGCTCAGGGCAGTTCCATGGGGTTTCCAGCTGAAAAAAACCGTGTGTCAGTGTTGTATTTCAGCTGCTTGCACGAGCACTGTGCTGGCAAAAGGAGGGGAAACAGCAGGGAACAGGCACCTGGGGGTGGGAGAGAAATAGGGCTGCTTTTCTGGGAGTCGTGCTAGTGCTTGCTGCTGCACCCTGCTCATGAATCATGCCAAGCACTGATTCATAATGCATAGAGCAATCTTGCAGTTGAATTTTAAAATGCCATGTGATGGCAGCTGGATTTGTTTTAAACTTTCACAGGGAAAAATACTTTCACAGGAGAAAGTTCAGTTTTGTTTATAACTCTGGCCCTTCAGTGAGGGAGGAAATGAGGGTTTGTTGATCCAGCTGTGGTGGGACTCAGGAGCTTGTGCTGTGCTCTGCAGGCACTGAAAACTTTGGTGCTGTTCTCTGCATGTCAGGGTAGCTAACTGAAGATTTTTGTGGGGCAGGAGACAGCTTTGCTGCAGATTTTTGGTGGAATCGCTGTCACCATTGTTCTTCGTCCTACAGACAAAGGAAGTGATCAGCACCATGAAGGTGAATGGAAGATGCACTGCCTGTGCTTTCACCCCAGACAGCAGTAAAGTATACAGCTATTCAAGTGAGTGTTCCAACAGCTCTGATCGTAATTCTATTTAAATTGCATAATCTCTTAGAAGTCACTTCCTGTTTTAGAAAGATAATTACAAATTATGCCAGTATATCTCCTAAAAATCCAACCAAGTGATCAGTCATTAAAGAATGGAGTTAACTGGTTTAGTATGCCTTTAATTGTTGGGGTTTTTAAAAATACCCTATGTTTGATAGTTATAAATGAGCTAATAGTTCTCATCTAATTCAATTTATTTTAGCAAAACAGCCAAACAAAATGTTGTGTATTTGTGGTTTCTCTGATCTGCTTCATTCTGCATCCAGAGGAAGGCGAAGTTTTCATTTGGGATGTGAGGAGCAGAAAGTGCCTACACAAATTCGAAGATGAAGGTTCTTTGGAAGGAAAGTGCATTGCTGTTTCAAAAAACAACCAGTATGTGGCATGTGGGTGAGTGACTGGGCTCTGGCAGCTTCTTCTGATCCCATTTTCGAAGCTCTGCAGTGAACTCCTGGGTGCCTGGTGAGAGTGTAGGAGCATGGTTTGATTCTAATTAACTTAGAGTAGACATGAATAGATGAATATTCCCTATTTTATGATAATAGTTTATTTTTTTTCCTGTGTAAATATAAAATACCATAGTACACCTAAAATAACAGGAGCAATACTGGTATTACTATTGCCATATATGGGTTCAGCAGTTAATTTTGAAGTCACAGTGACTGAAATCACAAATTCTGTAATAGGAACGTGGATTCAGGGTCTCCTCCCTTTTCCAGTTCTCTTTCCTGGACTCTGAATTTGGCTCCTGCAAGGCAGCATGTCAGCCTTTAAAAGGGGCCTCACAGCCACAAGCCAAAAATGCTTCTCCAAATCTATTGATTGAGATGGAGTTTCAGGCAGTGCCTGAATTCTTATAAATGAGAATAGCAAATAAATACTGAAGTACAATACGTATTTTCTCTGGCCACTGTAGAAGAGGAATTTAAAGTGAGAGCTTATGCTACTGTTATTAAAAAAACCCCAATAAATCCTTGAAATTATTTCAGAATCTTTTGATACCAAGCTCTCAGTGCTTTGAGTTCATGCTGGTAAGAGATGGGCTCATCAAGGCTCTCCACAGTTGAGTGAGTCTCTTAATATATTAGTAAAAAGAAAACCCAAACCAGCAAAAACTTAAACCCTTCCACTATATACTGGTATAAAGTCTAAAGGAAAATCAGTCTCCAAACAAAATATTATTACAGATTTCAGTAAATAATTGGATATTACATTTTCAGGTGAGTGGTGGCTGTAGATAATAAGGCAGTATGTCCTGAAATGTGACTTTTTGGTATAATTTTTTTCATTTCTTTCTTTAGTTCCTCTTCTGGAGTTGTAAATTTATACACTACTGATGTCTGCCTCAAAGAAAACCGTCCCAAACCAGTTAAAGCCATCATGAACCTTGTCACGTCTGCCACCTGTGTGACCTTCAATCCCACCACGGAGATTTTGGCAGTGGCTTCCCGTGACATGGATGAGGCTGTTAAATTGGTGTGTTCAGCTTCTTTATTGCAACATTTCTTTGATATCTTGATGAAAACACTGCTGGTGACAGAATAAAACTGATAGGAAGCAGATACAGATTCTGCAAAGGGTGCTGGGCTGACCAGATCAGGACATGGCCAAAACACTCTGCATTTACAAGAATATAATTTTATTTTCTTTGATGAAGTTGCTCTGAAAATAACATTTTATGGTTTAGTTTACCTTTTTACCTTTTTTAAATGCCTTCTAACATGTCTGGAAGTGTCCAAGGCCAGGTTGGATGGACCTTGGAGCAACCTGGTCCAGTGGAAGGTGTCCCTGCCCATGGCAGGGGTTGGAACTGGATGAAAACTTTAATGTCCCTTCCAACCAAACCAGGCTGTGATTCTATGTCAGTGCTGTGAATAAAACTCAGCAACAAATGGGAATTTTCAGCAGCTGGTGGCTGTAACCATCATACTAGGTGGATTTTTTTTTATTATTTTTGCCAGCCTTATCAGGATTCTGGCCGGCAGTGGAACTGTTGAATTAATCTGAGAATTTGTAGGCCTGAGAATTGCAATAATTGGTTCCATGGTGTGTTCCCTGCTCCTTCTCTCCAGTAGAATTCTATATATAGAGTCATGTAGGGTAGGAATATACCTGAACATTTCAACTTAACATTGACCCTCAATTATGAAGTTGCAGTTTATTTTAGTGGTTTTTTCCTAATTTTAACTTCTGACCTGTTTCCCTATAGGTGCACCTTCCTTCATACACTGTATTCTCAAACTTCCCAGTGTTCAGAAGAAAACAGATTTATCTCACTCAATCAATGGACTTCTCTCCCAGGAGTGGCTATTTCTCGGTAGCAAATAACAAAGGCAAAGCTTTGTTATTTCGGTAGGTACTGAGTTAGTTTTTCATCCCAGAAAATGTGTTTCTGTTCTGTAAGAGGGGGCAGATGGCTGTAAATGGTAAGGTTTGACTTCCTGATCTGAATTTCACCTGCTGAGTTATTGGAGTGTGGAGTTGGCTTTCCCTGCTGGAGAACAACCCTTGTTTATTGTCTGATTATGAAACACACCCTGTTTCCATACTTCTTTTTTTTTTTCCTGGTGTGGTCAGGGGTGAGGAGCAGTGCTAACTCTAAGCAGGAATATTTATTTTTTTTCCAACTCGCAGCATCATGATACTTGAAAAACTTATTAAACTTATTTTTAAGATCAAATTTTAATGATTTACCACATCTGATATGGAAAATTTGTAGAAATGTTCCTAAATGTGAATAAATCTTGTGATTTGTCCTTTATTTGGACTTGAACTGCATATTACAGTGGCACTTAAGTAATTCTAGGTGGATAGTTGTTATCTTTTACTCTATCCATGTTTCCGCTTAGCTGAGGGTACTCAGTGATGCTGCTGGAGGGCTGTTGTTTCTTTGTGGTTTTCTCTCAGCAGGTTACTGAGAAGTTTTAAATCTCTCTCAACTCTTTTTTTTTCTTTAGGCTGAAACATTATTCATCCTTCTAAAAGAAGATACAGGAGGAAATGAACCTGCAACCTAGGTGAGAACAGCACTAGAACTGGTGACAGCATTGGCTTAGGAGCCTCCAGATTTTCATTTTGCTGCCTCCCCTTCTTTCCAGAGGGCAGGAGGAATTTCTTAGCCCTGTGAGATCTGTCCTGCCTGGGTCACTGGTGCAGGAGGATGGGCTGGAGCAGGGCTGGCCTTGTCACTCTCAGCTTTTCTGATAATGCAGCAAATGGAGATCATTCACCTAAAAACTGCTGTCTGCAGGACTGAGCAGAAGTTAAAAGCTGATTTTATTGAAATCAAACCCAGCAATGTTGATAAACAGCTGCAGGCTGGCAGCTCCTTGCCCTGATCCTGTGCTGGAGTCTCGTGAGCCCACGCCAGTCATTTCAAATTCCCAATGCATGAATTGCTGACCTTTGAAGCACAGTTTGTGTGCAGAGAGGATTTTATTGTGCTCTTGAACATCTTGGGAAACTGGAAAACCCTGTAGCCTTGAGGGTAGTTCTGACTGACAAAAACTGTGTTAATGAGGGGAGGCTGGACTTGTTCAGACTGGGAGCAGCCTTGCTGCATGTTAAGCTTGCTTAGAATTTTGTGATGGCTCAGTGTTTGGAAGATACTAACAAAATTCTCTTTACTGGTCTTTCCCCAGGTGTTGTAACCTGCAGATATGAGGATGCTGGAAAAAGAAATTTTTTTTTTTTCCTTCTTATTTTATGTGGAAGTTACAAAATACTAATAGAACATAATGTATTTTAAAATTTTTTTAAAAAATAAATACACCTGATAAGTTTCCAGGCAACTTGTTTCAACTTATTCCAATGCTTTGTGTAAGCTCACAAGTTAAGATTTTATTGCTCGGTACTCAAGCTGGTGTCTTCCAGAAATGCTTAAATGCCTTAATTATTATAAGCATGTGCTGAAACAGCAATTCTGTGTAAACAGACCTCTGCTCCGTGCCTTTAGGAGGAGCTTTTCCTTAACTGGAAGAGCTGAGGCTGGGTTGGAAACAGCATTTTTTGCTGCCTGCAGGAGCCCATTCCCCTGAGCCCCTGGTGATGTTGGTGTTGCAGCTCAGCCCAACTTCCCAGCTGTGGCTTCAAGGTGGCCTAAACCAAGAGGTGACAAAAACCCAGTGGTGTTTTCTGCCTCCTGTGTCCCAGAAACAACTGCAGCTAACAGGGGGTGCATTCTTAGGAATGGCTCAGGTTTATCTTTCTGTGAAAGCCAAGAACCCTGAGTGTCACATGGATTTTAAATTGTGATGCCATCGGGATTGGGGTAGGGCTGCTGCTGCTCCATCTGCTGCCAAATCCTGCACCTCTTCCTGATGTGGCCACCTCGTTGTGCTTAAATTCAACAAAAAGTTCATGAGGAACTTCTACACTCAAACCCTGCTTTGACAATGAGTTGTGACTCATGTCTGACCGCTTCCCACGAGGCAGCTTTTTGGGCAGTAGCAGCAAGAGCCAAGGTGCTCCAGCAACCAGCAGTAAAGTCATGAAGGCTTCAGTGAAAATGGCATGGCAGAAAATAGTCTGAGCATGAGAAAAATGTAATTATAACCACATCAAAAATTTTTCAATATAGGAGCCTCGTGGTGAATTCTTGCCATACCGTTTTAAAAAATAAAATGTATGTTCAGAGAGAATAGGTTTTTGAAACAGCTTTGCCGGTGATTCATTGTAAGATGAGAATTTGAACTCACAAATCTTGGAAAAAGCAGAATGTGCTCTGGAGGTGTTAAATGGTGTAGAGTGTTTAATCTAAGCCTAAAGACCCAGGGATGGAAGAGTAAAATGAAATCATAAGCACACTGCATTAAGATGCTTGCTGTAGGATTCTTCTGTTATAAACAAATCTGGCTAAAGTCTGTCTGGGACTGAGACTTGAATTTCAGAAATCCAGGTGCTGGAATGTTTTCTGACTTCACTAGAGGGCGGCTCAGCATCACTTATGGAACATTTGGGTGTTACTGAGCAGTTTGTCCTGAGACAGCTCTGCTCCTGGGTTTTGTTGTGGTTAGCAACAAAATTCGCTTTTTCTCGTTATCCCTGTATTTTATCATTAAGTAAAATGAAGTTATTTTTAAGTAGTGTGACTTCATCCACAGAATTATTAAATAATTTCAAACGAAAGCTTTTATAAAAAGGTCAATTTTGTCTGCTACCAAATCTCACTGCAGTAGCTGTGAAGGGTTTTAATGCTATTTAATCTGCATGTCCTCAGACTGTTCCACTCTTTGCCCAGTACGTGCTTCTCCAATTTACCCATTTGAAAACAAAATGCCCAAATCCACTGTTTCAAAGCCCTCCAGCAAGTCATGGGCAGATCTGGGATTAGAATTTGGGAATTACTGGGCCCTGGACTTGTTTTCTGGACAGATTTCTGCTGTTTTTCCTTGCTCAGCTGGCTCACCTTTTGATTATAAGAAGTCCAGATTGGATGGAACAGGGGAGTAAATGGATAAATGGAAAAGGTGTCATAAAATTGAGGTTTTGTTTACTCGTGTATCACTGCAAATGGCTTCAAACATGGCAGGAAGAAAGGAGAGATTAAATATTTATTTTTTGTGAATTCTGTGATACAAGTCGCAAATTTTAAGCACTACAGGAAAGTTTAAGCTTTGTACTAAACAATTCTTGCTGCTGCATTTTTGTCTTCAGGTAAACATAATATTGCCCCATCCAGCATAAAACAGAGAATTCTCTTTTGCTCTGAGAAATATCAGAAACCTCCAGGTACCTGTTGCATTCTGTAATGGGTTTTGAGCAATGGCTTTTTCATGTGCTGAGGAGTTCTTAAAAGTTGGATGAGAGGCAAAAAGCTGAAACTGCTAGTTGTGTGTCTGGGGATATTTGTTTGGAAAGGGGTGAATTACTTCTAACTACACACTTTGCAGTACTCTCATTCTGAAAAGCTCAGCTCTTTGTCAGTTTGCCATGTGTTAAGGGTACTTAAGCTTCTGACCTATTTAAAACCTCTGTGTTTAATTCCTTTTTTTCCTAGCATGGCTTTTCCCCCCAGTGCTGCTAAGCTCAAGTTCTTTTAATGAATTATTTCTCTGCTTTTCCTCTCCTTCCATTCTCCTTGGCAAAATAAATTTTATTGATGTAGCCCATGAAATATTTATCATGGCAGCCTTTCCCCTCCAGGCTGTGATCTTGTCCGATTTTGCAAGCTAAAGAGAATTAGGCTGGTTGGTGCTTAGAAAGGAAACCTCCAAGAACAAAAAACCTGTCCAGCTGTTAGAGTACACTGGCTATTTAGAGAATTATTGTGTTTGCAGCTTAGTCTGGCTTGAATTTGCGATTTGACCCTGCACCTGTCCAGGAGCTCTGTTTGTGGTGCAGGTTTGGCAAATTCTTACAGGACTGAGTGATTATTTTTTTCCTCCCGTGCCTCATTCAATATCCGAGATTGCTGCTCTCAAAATTAGTTGGGAAGTTATGGTTCTGTAAACCTCTTCCACGTGGAACTGTTTCATCTGCTACATGATTTGTCCAGCTCCTTACTGATCAGCCAGCAAATGAAATTCTCTCTGGGGATGTGCTGAACCCATCCAGGGGCTGTGGCACTCATGGCATGTAGTTGCAGTGTTTTAGGATTTTCCTTTCTCTCTCATGGAGAATACAGATAAACTGTACTTTCTTCATCTCTGTGTTTTGTGTTAGAGGTGTCCAAGCCATAACCAATAGGTCTTTGGGGGTGGACTGTCTTTGGCCAATAGACACTTGTTTATTACTGTGTATAAAAAGAACTTCTTGTAAATAAAACCTTCTTCTTCACCATCTTGAAGCCTGTCTGCCTGACCTCTCTACCTGCTTCCACAAATCCCATGAACAACAGAAAAGCAAACCATAATGGCACACCTTGGGAAGGAGCTGCTTTCTTGCCTAGGGATGCTTCTCGAAGCATTGCAAGGCCTTTGGTGATGCTCTAAATCCCCTTTTTTTGCTCTGATTTGCTAGATCTGCAGGGAGATGCAGAATTCCTCTGGAGGGTGTCTGAAATCAGCCGGTGCAGTCCCAAACTCCAGCCCTGCCTCTCCCTCTGAATCCTGCTGTGTTTGCGCTGCGTTTCCTTTGGACCAACACAGCAGCACTAATGACACAATTCTGTCTTTTCTTGGATTTCCTCTGCTGAAACTGTGGAACAACGATGGTTTTACTCTGGAACAAAGCATCTCTTGGGCACTTGGAGGTTTCTGTCACCTGTTGTGTCACAGTGAGGTGGCAATACAGCCAAACCCATCCTGGAGCACTGACAGAGGCAGGTGCTGCTGTGTATTTTCTTCCAGTTATTGAAACCATGTGAGTTATACATCTGATTAAATTGCTTTGAGACCCCTTAGCCTGAATGAAATGCTTACAAGCTGATCAGGCACTTGGAAGTGTCTGCAGTATGATTTGGTTTTGGTAACAGATTGAAATTGTGCTGGAGACTGAGCCTGCAGTGTTGTATTTTGCACGTAGGATTTCTGTCATTTTGTGTGATGTCTTGTTGTGCTCAACCAGCTGGAGGAAGGGTTGAAGCAGAGGGGAGGTGGGAAAGGTGAGCCTTGACTTTGGTTCCTCCCCGTTGACCTCCTTCTCCCTGGCCAGAAATCAGGGATCGGTATTTATCATGGAGTTTTTTTGCATTCTATTCTATTTTCAGTCAGTTTTGCCTGAATTGAGACTGACTTAAGAAATTCGGCCCAGGGAGATGTTTCTGACAGGTGTACCTGGCTGGAAACTGGGGGGAGTGGAACTTCAGCTGAAGATCTTTGAAGACACATCCATTCTAAGAAGGCTGAGTTATTTCAGTCTGCAAATCCTGATGCAGTGCAGTGTTTAACCCTGGGGTGTTAAGGGTCTGTACCCCCTGCTTTAACACAAGGGATTTTTGTTTTGTTCCTTTTTAATCTTTCATTTAGGCTTTGGATGCATATTTCAAAGTTATGGAAGAGACAAGGTGTTGTGAGTATTTACAATTCAAAATAATTATTCAAAAACTTGCGTAGTCACTCAAAACTCCGGAACCTGCTGTCCATGAGATTGTTTCAGTTACTTGGTGAAAAACTATTAGCCCTGCTACAATGGGAAGAATTGCATTAAGAATTAATTAATTAAGCCATATTTTGGGGTATTTTTCCCCTGTAGCTTCTGTAATGAACACATTGCAGCAGCCAGAGCTTGTTCTGACTCTTCCTGTACTCTGTGACTGGGTTTTTCTTCCAGTCTCCAATAGTTTTGCCCTCCGCCAAAATAAAAAAAAAATAAAAAAAAATTGAGAGCAGCAATCTTGGATACTGAATGAGGCACGGGAGGAAAAAAATTCTCCAAGAATGTTGTCCTTCATTTGTACAAATGTGTTCCATGTGACAGCAGGCACAGCCATGCCTGTGTGTGTGCTCCAGTGGGCTGGGATACCATACAATGAACCTTTTTCAGAACACAGGGATTAGATTCTGGAGAAACCCAGCTCAATTTGTAGAAGCAGTTCTTCCCAGATTGGAAGCTATGAACTGGATTGTAGAAATAAAAATTACGCCTCCTCTGTGCAGATTCCTTGTGTGAGTTCTGCAGAATATTGAATTGGTGCTGCCAAGGGTAATTCGTGAGAAAATACAAGTATCTGTTACCCTGTGGGATGGCTGTTACCGTGCTGGCCTGGCTGCATAATGCTTCAGTTCAATAAGGGAAGGCTGGAGGGAAGAGCACTACACTGTGAGATGAAGTGATGGCAATTTGAAAATGAATGGGAAGGCCTTTGATAATAGGAAATTCAAGGTTACATTTAATTGAGGACACCCGAGAAGTGGTCGGGTACGTGTCACAGCAAAATGACACGGGGTCCGTGAATACGAGACAAATTCCTGGGAGTTAATTTTGTATGGAACAGCCATTATTGCTCATAAAAATATTTATGTCTATATTAACACAAACCAGGCTTCCATCTGCATAAATTTGTCTGGTGGAGCCAGGCCCCCAAGCAGTTTGTAATAACTGCGGTGGAATTCATGGGCTGTCGGTTCTCAGCTCGTGTTGTGCTGGAGAATTTCAGCTCTGTTTTACACCACACTGAGATGAAGCCATAGAGGAAAGTGCTGTGTGCCAATTAACGTTAATTACTGTAAAAATTTGAGTGTTACGGACAGATACTTGGCAAAATTTAAGCAAATCTCCAATAAAGTTTTCTCTCTTGAAAAAAAGGAAAGGAAGGAGCATTTTTTGACAGAACCATGCTGATTTTCTAGCTCCAAATTTGTCTTGGCCTGTTATAACTGGATGATATGACTTATTCAAGCATAATTGTGGGAAAGAATAGAAGCTGTACTTGGGATCCCTCAAGTGTGCAGGTTTCACTTACAGAAAAAGCCAGGATTGAATGCCGTTTCCAGCTGAGTGGAAAAGCCTTTTTTTTGGTGCCTCTTCTTCCTGGTTTAAGTGATGTTTGACATCAGCCCTGATAGCAAATGCATTGCTCTAAAGATACTGAGGAATTGAGCAACTCACAGATTGTAATGGGGCCAATCAAAAGTTTTCCATTTTACAGTTAAACTTCCCAAACAGACACATAGAACTTTGGGGTTAGTCTAAGCTCTTGGAGGTTCAAAAACTTGTTTGAAATTGAGGACTATAAACCAAACTATTGCAGGATGGGGATTACATATTTTACTTTATGCCAGCTTTTGAAAAACAATGCTGCAGCTTCCAGCTTCTCCCCTCAGAGGGTTGCAAAGCTGAATCCATGCCTCTCACATTCCTCAAGGTGTTGGCACAAAATTCAGGATAGGCACAGGCAAACCAAGGTGCAGATGCTGCGATCTGAAAAGTGTTTTGTTTCAAACTCCTCCTGTTTGATGTCCATGAGTGCAATGGCCATTTGTCCTCACTGCAGCTGCGGTGTCCACTTGGTAGCCCTAAGGTGAAGGCTGGATCTAAATCCAGTCTGTGTTCTGGTGATGCCCTAAGGGTTTTTAGCTTCTATTTTTCATGAATCTGGAGTTTTGGTGTGTAGCTCTGTGCTCCATATAAAGTGCTAAAAACCTCAATTCCCAGCATTTCAGCCAAAACAATTCCTCTCAGTTGGAAAATCCAAGGACACTTCGCTGCCTCAGAGCCCCAAAATATGAACCAGCAGAGAATTGGGGGAGCAAGGTTGGGGTGGGTGCCATCATCACCTGAAGGTGTGACTGGAGGATTGAGGCTCGATGTGGGAATGGACAGAACTGATCAAATGGGAAGAACTCGTGACTCGGGGTCCATTTTGGGTGCAGCCTCTTGAGTGGGCTCTGTCTGCCCTGGATGCACCTGAAGGCCTTTAATGAATTAATCTGCTTTTTATTCTCCTGACTCTGTCTGGGCTCTGTTTCAGGTAAGCTCTGCTTTAGGCATCACTGGAGCCCAGCAGGGCGAAGTTGAAATGTTCCTCTGCTGTTGGATTTTGTCATCTGTACCTGCAGCCCCCTCAGTGTGGGGCTCCAGGAGGGCTTTGCTGTAAGGCAAGGATGTAATTTAATTATATTACATAGTAAGTAATACTAGGCTCGTCTCAGAGCTGAAATGAATTATGTGAAATGAGTAAGAAATGGGAATTTCAGCTTATTTTCTTGATTTCCTGTCACTTAAAAAAAAACAAAAAAAAACCCCCTAGATTAACTTGCCTCTCTGAAGGCTGTGCTTTCTTCTGCTCTTGCATGCATGCCTGCTATTTCCTTCTCCCCTGATTTGCAGTTCTTGGATGATACTGAAGTTATTTCATTGATTCTCCAATCTGTTCGTCTTCCCCAGATACTTAGAAGTGACTCTGCTGATGAGATTTTTGTGAAGAATGCTGGTTCTGTGGGAACTGACATCTGTATCGGTATTTCCTACTAATCTGTCAGCCCTGGCAGGTTTCTGCAAAGATGCTCATCTTACAAAAGTTCAGTTTGCTGCAGAAAATTCAGTCTCGAACAAAGATTTGTAGGTTTTTTGTGGGTACAGGTGAAATCGCAAGAACTGGGAGGAGAGTCCTGTGGGGAAAAAAAAAAGCAATAAAATTGTATAAAATTTTACATAGTAAATGCCACGTAGAAATAGCTACCTTTGTTTTAAACTAAGTAAATATCCTGCTCTCTGCCTGCCTAATAAAGCTGAGCTGCTTTTGACTGAGATTTTTCTGAGGTCCTAAACACTTTGTAACCATCTGTCTTCACTGTGTAAGAGACACATTAAACAAACCCTTTGAGAGATGGAAGAAACTTCTCCCCAGTTCTCTGAGCAGCAAATTTGTACACAAAGCCTGGAGGAGACTGTCTTTTATATTATCAGTCTGGTTCCCTGTCAATAAAGTGAATTCCAGTGATCTGAGGGGTAGGTCTGATAATTAGGGGCTGTGACACACACGAGAGTAGAAAGATCACCCAGCAGCTGGCAAAAAAAGTCTAGAAGAAACTGTCGAAGGGAATTTTAATCTGATTTCTGCAGGCTGCAAGACTCAAATGATAATTTGAAAAAAAAAAACCTGTTCAGTAACACGCAGTCAGCATTGGACCTATTGCTAAAATAATTAATTAATGCTGCGTTGCTTTTCTGAATTTGGGATGAGGTCGTGAACAAGGGTCTCATTAGAGCTCACCCGGAGCTGCGTGCTCCGCACTGTCCCACCTCCATCCCCAAAAAGCTCAGTGAAATTGCACTTAAAATTAGCCATTGTCACTCCCTGATTTGTTTGAGCAGATCCTCCAGCAAAGCATGCCTTCACCTCAGAGCAATTAAACCAGTGGAACAGGACTTCACTCGAACGCCTTTACTGCTCTGCTCCTGCCTTTGCCATATGCTGATTTCCCCCAGAGGGAGAAAGTCTGAGCACCATGCAAGATTTTCCAAATAGAATAATAAATGAGTGGGTGTTTGAGCTCAGAAGGGATGTGAAGCTCTGAAGCTGGCGTAGCTGATTTGGTATTTCACTTGCATAGAGTAAACGCAACATTTTCCAGCGTGTTTTCAGCTCAGAAACCTGTGTGTGCTCATGCAAAACATCGCCAAGAACAAATGAAGGTGAAGCACATATGATAAATTAATGAACAGGTGAAGCCTCTGCTATCCCACTTCCCCAGCTCTGGAAGGTTTTAGTAACTTTAAATCCCAGTAATGAACATTTTTGCGCTGGAGGGCTCTGCAGGAAGGGGAACCCCTGCCCAGACCCTCTGTGCTGCTGGCAGCCGGGTCAGATTCTCCTCACGAGGACACACAGCCCTGCTCCTGCCATGAAACAGCTCCTTCACCCTGCTCAGATGCAAGGGGATGTTATTTGGGTGCTTTTCTCTGCAAGGAGGCTGCCGGAGGGCTGGCAAAAGGCTGCGGACGAGGACAAGGTTAATGCTCTGTTGGTGATGCTCCTCAAGGCAGCCTAAGATGCTCAAGGAGAGGGGGAAGCCTCGTTTTGTTCACCTGCTCGTAGACAGCAAGATTTCCAGGCACTGGGTGTGTCTGGGCATCAGTATTTCAGGGATATATTCAGGATATAACTGTGATAATTAGAGAGAGCTGCTCCCACAGGTCAGTTGTGGTCCTGGGGGTGTCCGGCTCCTGTTTCAGTAAAAGCAGCTTGGTCTGTGGCTGCTCCAGGCTGATGCTTTAAGGAACTCTCAAATCCATACATTTTCCTGCCTTTTCCCCAGTCTATCCTTTGGGAATTTCTTCTGGGCTTCCAGGCAGACTCCGGGAAGGCTGCAGGAAGTCTCCAGCTCCCTTAATCTAAAAACATGAGGCAGGTAAT
The DNA here is from genome assembly GCA_013400915.1 of Pardalotus punctatus. Classification (NCBI taxonomy): domain Eukaryota; kingdom Metazoa; phylum Chordata; class Aves; order Passeriformes; family Pardalotidae; genus Pardalotus; species Pardalotus punctatus. The sequence continues at coordinate 76,031 of VZTX01027002.1, read as the reverse complement.
TGCTGCTACCTCTCCTAGCAGCCTCAAACCCGTGCAGAGTGAAGCAGGGGTTTAGCAGGGCTGCTCTGCAGTGAGATGATGCTCCCGACGAGCTTGGCATCGCTTCATTAATTTACTGCCCTCACAGCTTCCCTGCACTTTGATACCAAATGATCCTTTGCTCTCAAGGACACAGAGCACACATTTCTGTGCAGCACGTGATAATCTCACTCACAGACACAATTTGCTTTAGGAGTGGCCGTGCCAGCTCCAGAGATCAGCCTAGTAAGGAGGGTTGGAAAAAAAAAACGTGCAAGAATCGAGTTTAGTAAATTTTTATGGCAATGAATTTATGTATATTATGGTGGAAGGGAAGAGATTGATATACTCCAGCTAGCAGCATATACTTCATTAACTTTATTAGGCAAAATTACTCAAGACTTCATCAATATCCAGTGCTAGTCCCTGCTCAGAGTAGTATCACAGCTCTTAAAAGCATCATTAATTGCCAGAGCATATGCTTGCACACACGTAGTAGAAGTGAGATCACTCTAAAGAACTCAGACGTGTACATTTATTTATGTCATTCCATTTCATGAATACACAGGAGTTTTAGAAGCACTTCAAGAGTTGTGCTTTTTGTTAATCGTATGTATTTATACCTTATTCTGAAGATTTTACCTGGCAAAAACTGTCAGCTGGGTGTGCCTGGTACTTCTGGTTGGGTGAAAGTTTATGGGGTCATGGTCTCAGACTGCAGAAACCCTGGATTTTGGAGATGCTGAACACCTGTGCTCTGGCTGAAGTCAGCAGGAGAAATTTGAACCACACGTGGTTATAGAGGGCCTGGGCTTTGTTCCTTCTGTCCCTGCACTCACTGAGTACGGTAGCCATGGGCTAAAACACTTAAGACCTTCATAATATCAATTATTCACCTCCAAGCCTTGCAAATGAAGCATTGACTCAGCAAGCCCTTTCAAAAAAAAAAAAAAAAAAAGGAAAAATCATCAAAATCACGAGGCTGGGTCTTGTTCCAGCAGAATTCAGAAGCAGCAGGTACATTTTCTATTTCAGATGATTTATTAATTACAGCACCAGATTTTTTTCACCACGATGGGCAGAACCACCCTTTTACTCATCCTAAGAGCTGTGACCACCCAAGGGATTTTAGAAATGGCCACACAGATGGATTTGTGCTGGAGCAAGTCCAGCGAAACTGGTTAAGGCTGGCGGATTCCCAGTTAATAGGACACAGCTGTGGCAGGAGGTGTGGGATGGGATGGGATGGGATGGAATGGAATGGAATAGAATAGAATAGAATAGAATAGAATAGAATAGAATAGAATAGAATAGAATAGAATAGAATAGAATAGAATAGAATAGAGCAGAATAGAGCAGAATGGAGCAGCTCTGCTGCAGGAAGCTCTGGGTGAGCAGGCTCAGACCAGGGCCAGAGGCTCCACATTCACCTCGGGCTGAGATGTGGCTGAGTTTCGGGAGGCAGGTAAGAGTTTCCCTGCAAAAGAATCCTTTTCCTGGAGCTCAGAGCTTTGCCTGTTTCTCTGTGGTTACGATGTCAATAATCCGCTTTCTGCAGCTCAGAGCTGGCGTTCTGGCTAACTCTGACCAGTTGTGTCTCTGGAAATTTTAGTTTTCGCATTCTGAGAACTTTGTTCTGGAGAAGGGCATTCCCCAAGGGAATTTAGAGGGCTTTCCTTAAAGCCTGAAGGATGGAAGAATTAATCTAAACATAGTGAATTTCTGGAGTCCAATATTATTGCTGCTATCACAGGAACTGGCTGCTCAGGGATGGATTGAGGTAGGATCCCTTTCCTGGGAGCTCTGTTTGCATTCCCAGATTTCTAACAGGAATGTTGTGGGGTTCCAGGCCAAAAGGAGTTACTGCCTACCTGTTTTGTGGTGTTTTCCCTAACTCCTGGTTCTCCATTTGTGGTTTTGATTCACCAGAACACCGTGGGCTTCAGTTTGGGAGGGAGCAGCTGCTGAGCTTCTGTGCCACCGCCTCTGTGCCCTGAGCAGCTTTCCACAGTGTCTGACAAAACCCTCGTCTGCTCATCATTAATCTGTGCTCACGAAATTAAAAAAAAAAAATCCGAAAAACAAAAGAACCTTCACATATATCTGTGACTTCATGGGGACTCAATGTTTGCTGTTAAAAAACCCTGAAATCACTTTCCTGTTTAGTCCTGCTCTGAGTTCATGTGTGCCAGGGATTTTTGGGATGCTCCAAGTGTTGCAGCCAGTTATCCTCAAATCTGCTTTTAGCCTTGCTGCATCTTCAGTTGGGAATTTTGGGAATTGCACCCAGGTGCCATTCTCCCTGGCAGTATCCTTGCTGATGTGGCTCCTCTGAAGCTAAAAGAGCAGTGGATGGTTTGTAAGCATGAAAAAAAGGCCTTTTTGTCAGAGCAAAGCTCTGTCAAAGCCCTGCGAAGGAGCGTCGTGATTTTATGTGCAAATATCTGGGAAAATTTCAGCTGAAAAAAAAAAAAGGTGTCAAGATCTTTATAAAAAAAGAGCCTTCTGGTGCTCTTACTCACAAGAGCCATATGCAGAGTATTTGGTGTGGGGAAGTGCTCTCTGTGCTGAACTCTTCTACCCCAGAGAACAAGATGTTCTTGGAGGTTCAAATCAAAATTTAAATGCTTCATATGTTCTCCTTGGCTAATACTATGTAAAAACACACAGCTCTGATATGGGGCATTTATCTTTTTTTTCCTTTCCCATTTTTCTGCTCAGGCAGAAGGATTTTCATTCTAGTAAATTTTTATCCAGCTGAATGAAAACTTGGATTTTTATAAAATGGGGATGGGGAAGTCAGTGTCAGACCATGTGACAGAATTTTGTTCTTGTCTGCTGCTCCTGTGGAATAGGGCTGTTGGGATTTCCTGGTCCAGCAGCCCAACCCAGGGCTCTGCCATTCCTGAGAACTGCTGTAGAAAACTCATTTGCAGGGCTAAAGCCTTTTCAGTGTGATAAATCCTGGTTTTTTACCCCTCCATCTTTACTTTCCCACCTCACTTCTCCCTTTTTAATATAACTAGGCCAAGTGGGATAAAGCAAGGAGTAGGTTTCTGCACCCCAGGTAAAATTTACAGCTTTTGAAAAGCTCGTGCGGCTCAGGATGTTAATTGTAACCTGGGACTGGAGCTGGGAGTGGTAAATCTTTAATAACCTGGTGTGCTGCTGCTGGCAAAGGGGAAAGATTGAACAGTCTGCTCCCCTGAACACACCCCGTGATGTCCCTTGGCATCGGGTTTTGTGATGGCACAAAGCTTGGAATGTTTTAAAAAATCCTAGAAGTAGTCCCAGGCATGCATTTATGAACAAGGGCTGTCTCCAGATCTTTCCAGTGCTCCAGCAAAATTAGATTTTGTCGTGGTGCCGCAGGTGGGAGGGCAGAAGTGATGGATCCTTCCAGGAAGGGGTGGGGAGAGCAGCCTGGTCCAGGGCTGGTTCCATGGCTGCATTTCATCATCTTCTGTTTTACCTGGGGCTTCTCTTGGTTGGATAAGAGGGACATGAATCCATTTCCAGCTTCTCCCCTGAATCCCTCTGCGCTGTATAATTTCACTGTGTTAAGAGTATTAATTTCTGCAAGCCCAGCCCCAGACAAGAACCCCTTTGCTGCAGGCAAAGCAAAACCATGTCTGCCCCAAAGAAGTTTGCAAGATTATATGTAAAACACATAAATATACATAAAATTATATATTTATAATTATCTTATAATTTATATATATATGTCTATATGTCTGGATCTATCTCCATTTTCCTCAACTTTGTTTTTCATTTTGAGGTGCTAAGTTAATCTATTCTGCTGTTTAGCCATGAGTTAGAGGCTCGAGTCACCTGAAGAGTATGAAAGAGGGTTAAAAAACTGTAACAATCTTCTAAAAACTTAAAATGAGCAGGTTTCATGACCCAGCAGATTAATTCAGAGAGAATCAAGTGCTACACGGCAGAGGTGAGACATCTGATGAACGGCTCCAGCACAGGAGGGCGGATGATGTCAGCTTCATTTGCAAGTAATTGTTTTTGTACATGGCTGGCATAAAATCTGCAGCAGCCTGGCATTTCAGTGTGCCCCTGGTACAAATGGGCAGCACAAGCTTTAATATTCAACCAGCAGTTCCTAATTAATTTATAGAAAAGATCTGTCTACTGGAGAGAGAGAAAACCACTGTGAAGCTGGAATGTTGCGTTCATCTGCAATTTTTTCTGATTTGAAAAGAGGGCGTTTAGTGCTGGGCTGGGCGCACCGAGGTGGGGCAGGGAGTCCAAAACTGGCTCAGGAGGTAAGGCAACGAAGGGCTCCAAATATTTTTAGTTTTCTGAGGCAGTTTCTAGTTCATGGACAGAAAATAATCACCACCTGATGGCTGCTCGTTCTAGGCTGCAAAATGAGCTGTTGGTCTTGTTTTGTTCTTTATAGACAGGTACCCTCATCATCCAAAAATTGCCCACCAGATTTAGCACTAATTAGCTGCCCTGCTGGCCGTCTTTGCCCAGAGATGTAAATGAGAGAGGAACACAGATGTTAAAATATCCATTTATCCTCAGATTTTTGTTCCTTTTCAGTCTTTTTGGTTTTTTTGTCCCTTGTACTTTCTCTTGTACTTTGTTGTCATTTATGTCTGTGCACTGTGAAGGTCAAGGGATGTGGCCCTTTGTCTTTTGGAAAAGTGATTTTTGCAAACTCTCAGTGTTTTTCTGAAGCCTTGAGAGCAGCCAGTGCCCTGTCAGAGGTTTGGGATGAGCCCTTTGGGGTGAAGGGCCGGGTGGGGACGATTCAAGCTCTGTTGAAGAGACTTTTATGCAGAAGAACTTTGTGAAAGGGGAAAAATCATTTCATCCCTCCCCAAGCTTGTTTGCCATCCTGCTGCCAGGTGCAAATGCCTTCCACTGAAGGGATCTGCTGCCAGCAAATCCCTGGGAACCTCGGAAGGAATGGTTGGGATTCAATGCCAGACCCACCTGCGGGTGCATCTCTAGTTCTCCCTGACCCTTATCAATCCACAGTCAGCACAGGCTGCTTTTTTTGAGTCTCACTTTCCCTACGTTGTCCCAAGTGCTGGGGGAGTGTGGGGCTCTGTGGGCTCTGTATGAACTGGGATGCAGAACACAAATCATTTTAGGATTGACTTGACCATGTCTCAGTGATGTGCAGTTGGCTCAGTAAATGTTTGAAAGCAAGCTATTTATGTCAAGGTTAAAACTCTGCTATTTGACTGCCTGAATCAAGAGCCTGAGAGTTCAAACCTCTCTGTCTCTCTACATTTTCTCTGGCTGCTAAATGATTTTTATTGTATTTCATTTTACTCAATAACCTTATCACAGACTTGAAATGAATTTATCCCCTGCTTTCCCTCTGCAGACAGAAGCTGATGAGGTCTCAATTTTCCAAACAGGCTTCATTTACAGTTACAGAAAATTCTGAAAATTGAAGCTGCTTTCCTTCCCCCGCTTGCAGCTCCATAGAGTAAATGCTATTCAGCGGTGTGAGGAGCACAGCCCAGAGCTTCTCAATTAAAAGTTCCTATTTCCAGAGCTGGGAGAAGTTCTCTGTCAATGGAACAAGTGCAGGGCAAAGCAATGGCTTTTCATGTTCTCTGATCCAATAATCCGAGCTTCAGTCCCCAGCAATGCCCTTGCTCTGCTTGTGCTGAGGTTCAGCATTGCCCCAGCTCCTCCCAACCTCCGTGGAACTGGAACTAATAACACAGAATGGGGAAAAAGCACATTTCTGATTGCTGGGGGGATAGATCCTACTTTATGTAGCCCTTTGGAAATTATTAAAAATGAAGAAGTCTGTGAGTTTTAATTAGGCACTTTTTGGCAGAATATGGACTGTCTCTTTTCTTCAGTGGGCTGTGACTGTGTATGCATGTGTTTCTCTGCTGCTACTTGGAAAGAGTCATATTTTTACAGGAACATAACCCATTTTCCCTTTATTGTAATTGTTTTGGAATAAGAAGTAATCATCCAGGACCGAACAACTTGCTCTACCAAACGTTCTGTTCTCAATCCTGGTAAATTGCTTTGAGAATTGAACAAAGCTCTGCTCAATCATGCAAGATATCCATTCTGAAGAACTCCAGGAAAGTAAACCTGCCTTAGCCCATTGCAATCATCTTTTTTACTCCTCAAAGATAAAACTGTAAGAGCACGATTCCGAGTGCACAGGAATCCACACTCAATGAAGAAATTAGTTTGATGAAACAACTTCATGCTCCTCATCTAAATCCCCTGACCTGGCAAGCATTTAACTTCTAATTTATTTCTAATAGAGCAATTCTGCTCTGATAGAATCTTCCATCTGTGGGTGTTGGTGTTCTGCAGTTAGGAGTGAAGGTGTTGAGCCATCCTGGAGGGACCTGCATGGGCAGGCAGAGCATGGAGGGATGGGGTGTAAAACAGGAATCATTCACCTGCGCTTTTTATTGACAATTTGTCGGCAGGCACTGCCTGTACCCCCTGGGCTCCAGACCAAACCCCACAGGAGCAGCTGCCCAGATAACATCATCTGCTGGGGTTTCTTTGGTTTGTTTTTGTTTTTTCCCATATAAATACTAAGTAGTACTTACTATATTACTTATTACTATGTTTTAGATATCTATTTGTATGGATGGGAAAATCTCCCTTGAAATCTTTCTTATTTCTTATGTGCGAACACATGACCTCTAAGATTGGGATTTCAATATTTCAACCTTTTTCTCCCCCCTCTCCCCTGTCATTTCTTGGCTTTATTTGTTGGTTAAGTCAGAAATTGAGTGTACAGGCTCCAGTGCCACACCGTGCTCTTGCACTGGTCACAGCGCAGCCACTGGCGCATGTGCTCTCCCATCATCTTAGAGAGAGAAAAAAGGCAATAAAAGTTTTTATGGAATAAGAAAAGTGATATTGGAGGCGGTTATTGTTCACAGAAATGCTGCATTTTTCAAAGAGTTGTGTGAAGGTTTCTTGTACTTTATCATTTCTATTTGTAGCTATGGGAGGTTGGCAGTGAATGCTTGGAAGAAACCATCCACCTATGGAGTAAATAATATTTTATAGGTTAGTGCAGGGTTCCTTTCCTTTTTCTTTTAAAGATTATAAAATAGTGAATATGACAGGAACAAAAAGTTAGGGTTTTGAAACCACTGGGGCGAAACAAGCTAATAATGATAGAGCCTTGGAAAAGGGCAGTGCACCTGGGCATTTTCAGAACCTGAGTAAATACAGGTTGGTGAAACAGCTAAATAATGCCATTTATTTTATCACAAGTGTCTTCCAACACTGGGCAAAGTGCTGCAATATCTTCAGCCTCCTGCTCCACGAGGAAATAGCAGAATTCTTTGTTAGCAGGAGCTGTCTGGGGTTTGTTCTTTCCACAAACTCTCACTGAAAATGTTCACAGCAGCCTCTTAGTTCTGCATGGCACAAATCTGAGTTTTAAGGTGTTGTAGAAAAGACAAGTGAAAATGCATTTAGTAAAATCTAATGAAGGGCTCGTGCTTTTAAATAAGTCTTAAAAATAAAAGCTGGTTAATGCCTGAGACACTCTATCAAGTGCAATCTGGCTTAAAGGTCTGGAAATGTATTTTCACACACATGGAAATTGGGCTAATTTTTCTTTATACACTGTTTGCACATAGAGTACACTTGAGTATTGCAAGCAACAACCAAAAAATGTTGCGGGTCAAGATTCAGAGCTTATGTGGCAGTCTGGGAATCCATGGGGCTAAATAAGTAAAACCTGAATTTTTTCATTAATCTGATAACATTAATTTATATATTAGAAGCTCTAAATGAAGTTCATCCATTTCCTTTTGGATAACACAAAACCAGATCACAAAAACAAACAGGTGAACAATATTGTAATACTTTCAGTCAACGCTTTTTCTTGTTTCTTGCAATTAAAATTAATTGCAATTAAAATGAATTCATTTTCATCTGTCTAGAAAGTAGATCAATCAATCATTGCGCATTTTTTAATGCAGATGACTTTTCCTTCATGATCTCTACCTGTTTTCTGTTCACTTTTGTGCATACAATGTGCATCCATTGCAAGTTCTGGCTAAGGTCGAGGAAAAGGGATTACCCAGCAATAACCATGTTATTAATGTTGGGAATTTGGGCAAGGAAATGGAACTTGAGTGGGTAAAGAACATAAAAGGTTGCAGGGAAGCTCTGGTTTCATGAGATTGAGGTGGGCTGGTGCTGTCCTGGGCACCCTGTGGTAAAACCCTTCAGAAGAGTAAATAAATGTGGTGTCCAAACAGAAGGGCAAGGATGGTGCAAAAAACCACTTATTTATCCATATATTTATCCATGTCACTGCTCATAGACAAATTTGAAAGAAGAAAGGTGTTTGTAATAGTTGATGTGATGAGGTTTGGGAACAACCTTCCTGCTGGCATTGTGGAAGGCAGAAACCTTATCTGGTTTTAAGATAAAACTTGTGGCTTAATAAAAGGGGTAATGATGCTGTGGTTTCCTGTCACAGGAGGGCTACACCAGGAATACAAAGCCTGATCTGGAGCAGTGGAGAAAAAAAAACAAAAAAGAAAATAAATTTGAAACGTGGTTGTTTTTTAACTGGATGTAAATTTAACACTATTTTCTCATTTGGAGTCTGTTCAAAGTTAGAATTTCTCACAGTTTTGCACATAACTGACTTGGGCTTTTTGTGTCTAGAGAGGCACCTGTTCAACACTGCTTCTGGATTGTCATCCCTTTGGATAAAAATCTTCAGGGAAAAGATATCCCTGAATGCTGAAATATTCTGGTGATGGAGTGGGAATACATTCCATTTCTGTAACACTTTGCATCCAGCATTTCTCAGCTTCAACTGAAGCTGGGGAGGCTTATTTAAAGTATTTCTGTGAGAGGCAGGAGGGGAAGCAGGAGCTGGAAATGCCCATTTTTATGTTTGTATGGACACCCTTGACTGGAAGGGCGCGTGTTGCCCCCAAAAGCAGCTGGGGTTCATTCCCAGCTCAGGTCACAGCCAAAAACAGGCTCTGCTGGCGCTGAGGGGAGGCTGTGGCTCCATCCTGGAGCCCCAGGAAACATTGCGGGGTCGTTTTCAGCATTTCCACAACGGGGCTTCACCCAACGGGGGTTCTGGAGCTGGGGGTGCTGGGGGGGCAGAGGACGAGGACAAATTTGGGGAAAAACCAATGGAATTCCCCATTGCCACGGGGTCAGGCTCTGCTGGGCACCTGAATTTTGAGGTGATGTTTTTGAAAATTGAGTTTTGAAAATTGAAATTTTGAGGTGATGTTTTTCCCTTGAGTTTTTTTAAAAATAAGAAATATGGTACAAAGCACGGTGGGTGACATCAGCTGATAAGAAATGGCTGGTGATTAAACATAATGATCTAATTTTGGTAGATTTTATGAGGTTAATAACTGTATTTAAAATAGTTATTAGGGTGTGGGCAGCCCTGATGGAAATGACTTTTTTTCTAGTGAGGCACATCCTAGTCCTGCAAAGAGACAATTTGACCCCATAACCTTCCTCATTATGGTCATTAAACAGGAGGCACCTCCCCCTTCAGGTTTGAGGAGTCGTGGGATATAAAAGCTGATAAAAGCCTGGTACATTCTGTTTCTATTTCCTCTGTATGGTATTTTCTGCATTCATGTTTAGTAAAGTGATTTTGAGGCATCTCCCTTGATTGACATCTCCCATCAAAATCTTGGAATCTTCTTTCATGCAGCATCCCCTAATGTTTTGTGGGCAGAGAATTATGATGCATTTCAGTTGTTGTTGTTTATTTTTATTTTTATTTTTATTTTTATTTTTTTAATTTTTAATATTTTATTCTATTTTATTCTATTTTATTGTATTTTTTATTTTTTTTTTAATTTTTTATTTTATTTTCAGGGATGCACAGCTGTCCAGTGAAGCAATTCCTCTTTGAGTCCAGGCTGCTCCTTCTCCATTCAAATTTTCCCCACACAGTTGGTTTTATTCCTTCCAGTCATCAATTTCATTTTTCCTTCCTAATTGACACAATATTCATGAGCTATTAATATTTTTCATTAAGTAATGATGCATCAGAAATTCTCAGTTGTGTCTCTTTATCTTTAACATAGCATTATTTAAAGAGGGTTACACTGAATTAATTGGGGGATGATGCTTCTGAATTTGATGGACTTTGTAAGTTCAAAGGATTTCTGGCAGATACAGATTTTTTTAATTATAAGATTTTTCTGCTGTGTGTATGCATTTAATAAAGCTACACATTTAGAGAAAATAAACACAAATTTTACACCCTTTGGTGCCACATGATGGCACTCGTCTTTTTCCCGTTCATCTTAATGAAATTTAGAAAACCACTTATTTTTCCTTTGAAAAATATTCTGGTGGCAGCCAGGATATCAAATGATGTAAAACCAAGAAAAAAATTGAAGAACCCAAACCCAGCCGTTTCCCTTTCCCCATGACGTGGTTTGTGGGTTTGGTTCTTGTGTTGTTGTTTTGGCTTTATTTTCCTCCCCAGACCAAATGAAGCTATTACACCCTTTTAGAGAAATTTTGGTGAAGCATTTTTTGGTTTTGCTTGGTTGGAGTTTGTTTGTTTTCATTTTGTTTTAAGGAACAATGGTCCTTTTGTGGAGTATTTGGGATAATATTGCACCACCAGGGGTAATTTCATAACGAGAAATCCATCCAGACCCCTTTGCGCATCAATCACCGTTTAACAAACGCTCTTTGAGGCAGTGCCAGGGATGGTGTGAGGGATGTGGTGCCCCAAACCTGGGTCTCTCAGGGCAAAAAAAAGAAGTGGGGGCTAGAAACTGAGCCTGATCATAGAGGCAGTTATTTATTTTTCTTCTATTTCTTTTTCGTGTCACTTTTGTTTCTCATTTCTGCTGACATTTCTGATCGCACTGTTTGTTCTTTCTCGTTTTGCCTGCTGTATCACAGCTTCACAGCTTTGTGCTCTGAATTTTTAACCCTTGTGGAAAATCCATGTAATGTTTTATTTTCACCACGTTAGCCATTGATTAGCCATGTCTGAGAACACATAAGCTCCAGGCGTGCTGATCTGTACTTTATTCATTTTATAAAGAGATTTATATCTGAGAGGAAAAACGTTTTAATTACTGCTGGGATACATAAGTGAAACGGCCTGTGCTTTAAAACTTAATACAGTCATGAAAAGGTCTATTTAAACTGGGTAACCCAATTCAGCATTGACTTTATCCCCCACCAATACTGAGTTTGAACTCATATGAACTTGTAGCAAAGAACTGATCAAAGAGAATGCTATCAGGTGGTATTATAGATCATGTAATCAGGAGGAAAAAGTAATTTAAATAATTTCATGAAAACTTTGTCACTTGTGGTGATTGCCAGTAACATGGCTTTGAAGCACTGCAGTTTTTGTCTTGCGTGGATGTGTCAAAGATCTGCAGAAACAAACTGATCACACACCCGAGAAGCCAATTAAAATAAATGCTTGGTTTGATGGGATGTGTTACCAGTAACAGCAGCAAACATCGCTGACAGAACACTGGCAGTTCATTAGGAAAGATGTTTAGCTCCTGTTTCCTCTTCAAACAAAATTAATAATAAATAATTGCCTTGCCTTGGTTCTCTCTGCAGCTGGGGTGGGTGGAAATGTGCGGTTCTTAAATAACCCCAAGGGTCAGCCTTGCAGGATGAACAGTGTTTGTCCTGCACCCCCAAAATCCCTGGAATTCTGCTGAGCTGCTGGTTCGACTTCAGGAGGGGAATAAAACTGCCAAGAAAATCATTCACACAATGGACCCAACCCTCTTTCTAATGACTCCAAGGTCAGACTTGGGGGGTGGATCCAGAGGAAAAGTCTCTCTTCTGTTTCGGGACCTCTGGAAATCAAAGGAAAAACTGTATTGGTGTATTCAGGATTTCTTTCACTGCTCCTGCTGCTCATGTTAATTTTGGATCACATCACATGTCAAAATGCTGGATGTTGTTAATCCCACTTCAGTGCTTATCCTTTGATACAAGTTTTATTGCTGCATTTCGAATGTCCTTGAGAAAGGCAGTTTGTGATTTGTGTGGCTCCCCCAGGACCTTGGTGTTCCCTCTTTCAAACAGCGCTCGCTGTTGGAATCGTTAATGTCCATCGCTCCTGTGGGGTCAGTCCTCTGTCCCTGTTGTTTTTGGGGCTGGGGATTGGCCAAGGTGTCTCTGTTCCATTGCCCCTTTGATGTTTGATTGCCAAAAGGCTGAGCTGTAGTTCCAACATCTCCATTCCTTGGGGAGAAAGTGAGTGTGAGGTTTTAGGAATTGTGCTCTGATTCCAGCCACCCACAGCCTCCAAGGCTTAATTTTAATTACGGCTTGCGACTCAGAGCCCTCGGTTTTCTTGAACTTGAGGGAACTTTTCTGAATAGGGCTTTGATGGAAGAGATCAGCTTGATTTGCTCTGTGGTTCGTGAGTTTGTTTTCCCTTAGGGGAGGGAGGGACTGGGCAGGGGAGGGGAAGGTTTTCTTTGCCTTCTCCTGTTGGTGCTGGTGGGGAGAGGGAGGAGCCCGATCCTGGGAGCTGCTCATCCTCTCAGGGCACTGAAAGGGTTGTTTTTGTGAAGAACTAGAGCAGCTCGAGGGGGGAGGCTCCAATCTGGAGGGAAGAGCCTCCCCTGTGAGGATGTGTGTGTGTGGAGGGTGTTTGTAGCCCATTCTTGATGTCATAGCTTCTTGATGCCATTCTTTTGGCTGATGGGTCTGAGTCCTGGCTACTGTAAGAAGTTCTTTGCTTTAGGTCGGTCAAAATAAAGCTTTAAGGGATAAAACAGCCCCCCAGGTGGTTTTCCAGGGAATTCCTGAAGCAGAGCCGTGGCTGCTGTGCAGGGAGCTGGGGTTTGGGATGGCTCTGGGCTCCCCTCTGCCCTGTGCTGCTCTGTCCCCGGATTTCTGAGGCCCAGCTGCAGGCAGATGTGGTGTGGAATTGGGAGTGGCTTTCTTGATTCCATCTGTTTGAATTGCCTCTCTTGGTACAGCTTTGCTTCACTTCTCTCTAACGCCCTGCAAAGCTTTCTTTTTCTTACAACCAAAGTCCCTTTTTCGCAATGATGCAAACCCACACCTAATGTTCTGCTGCTTTTTTTTTTCCCCTCTTTCCCTGCACACAAATTGAGTCTGATCTGAGTGTTCTGGGGTATTTGTGCTGTGGGAAGGAGCTGCACTAATTGGGTGGGCTTGGCCGGGTGTCAGAGCTCCGAGTGCCATGAGCAGGATGAGCACAGGGCAGGTGGGATTGCAACCCAGGCTGGATCCTCTCGCTGCCTGCGGAGCAGCTTCAGAAAAGGATGGGAAGAAGCGCCAGGCTGGGGTTTTGTGTTGCTGCTCTGTGACCTTGGAATCGATTGCTGCTCTCCAGAGGGGCACTGAGGAGATGAGGGGGGACCTGAGGTGTCTGTGTCGTCTGCTCAGCTCAGCGAGAGCAGGAGGGCTCGGGGATGGAGGCTGGGGGGAGGCAGCTCCTCGAGGGAGGAGGAAAGTGATGGTTGTGTGGGTATATGTGCAGTTTCTCTATGGTTTTCTCTGTTTTTAATTTGCAACAGGTTTAGCTGTAGATTTTGTTCCCTTCAGGCTGTGGAGCAGGAAAAGGAGTGTTTGAAGCGCCGCCACCCTCTTGGGCTGATCTCTATAGAAAGCTCTACCTGATGCAGTGGGTTTTGGTTTTTTTTTTTCTTTTTTAAACAAATACCTGGTCTCCCCCCAATAATTAAACCAACAAGTCTGCTCTTTGTGTGTGGGCCTTGGGTGGAATAATTAAGTTGTTTTCATTCTGAAAGATTGATCTGAATTGATCTGAGCTGGGAGATTGCAAATGCCATTCTCTGGCTGAAAGGGTTTGGCACCATTAGCAGATGTTTGTTTCTCCAGTCAGTTCTTTGGAAAAGGGGAGGCTAAAAGAGCCTGTCTGGAATATCCCAGAATGGGGATGAAATAGGGAAAAGAATCTCGTGGTATTTTGTTCTGGGCACAGAAGGGGTGAGATGTGTGGGTGCTGTAATTTATTGCAAGAACTGGAGTAGTTGGAAGTTCTAGAGCACACAAGAGCTGGGGTAGAACAGATCTCAGGAGAGCCAAGGAGGAGAGAGAACAGGGATCTGTTGTCTGCATTTGGCCCTGTTCATACAGAGAGCCCTTAAGATGATTTTTAAAAACTATTCTTCCTGTAGAGCACCAACCACCACCTGTTAAATTAGTAATTCTTAAAATAAAAATCTGTGGCAGGTGGGTATGGTGGATGCTTTCAGAAAAAAACAGCCCACAATGATGGCATCAGCAGACTTTGGGATCTAGAATGGTGCCCAATTTAGAGGACAACTTCTGAGGGAGAAGTTGCTGATGGGTTTGTGTGGGGTTTTTTATTTGTTTGTTTAACCTTTCAGCTTTTCTTTAGGAAGCCTTAAGGCTTCCTTTCTGTTGAAACCTGTTAGGGAAACTTAAGACTGAATTACATTTGTCCCTTTAATGAGCATTTAAGAGTTTGGGCGATTTCTTTCCCTCACAGCTCTTGCTGGGAATCCTTCCAAGCTCCTGCCTCTGGGTTTTGTGGTTGTTGGAATTACAATGTATTCATATTTCATGCTGGAGATGTGCTAAACTACACAATGAGTCTGAGAGCAAGGATCAAAATACTCAGTTGGTGGCATGGATAAAATGATGTTTTGCATGATAAATTTTATACCCACAGCAGAAAAGTCTCATTTGCCTTCAGATTTGTGGTGTCTCGCTATATGAAATACCCTAAGCTCATGGCAAGACACTCTGTGGGTGGTAATTTTAATAATTTATTTTTTTGTGCTTATGCTGTGTAGCAGTGTGTGAATCCTAGCCAATATATTCCGTAATGTATATATTTGAAGAGATGTATTTTTTCAAGCGTGCTCTAGATACTCATCAGAAACAGTATTTGGTGTCTGTTCAATCAACAGATGATAAATCCCACCTAAACCAACATATGTGCACTTTCCCAGGTGGGAAGAAACAAGGATAAAAAAGGGGTTATTGCCAGAATTGCTGAATTCTTTCCTTGTAGTGACTTGCTGTGTGACCTCAGCTGTATCTCATTAGCCACCAAACGATGATTTAACAGTATCATTAATGCTGCAGATTGACAATAACACCCCGAGGCAGCTCCCATGCTCTTGGGGAAGCAGAGTCACTGCTGCTCTGGCTGTGCTGATCCATGGAGCCCTGGGAGCTGCTCCCCTTCATCCTTTCCCACCCAGCTTTGGGTGCACAGGGCTGGGGCTTGGCTGAGCTGCCCCCAAGGACACCACAACCTCTCTTGGTGTCAGCCAGGGCTCGAAGTTATCCCTTCCAGCTCAAGGAATGGCCAAAATGTTGATTCTTCCCAGATGGATTTGTTTGGGAGCAGCAGACCTGGAGCAGGACAGGTTTCCATGGCCACAAGATGGCAATCACAGAGCAAACATCCACCCTCTCCGCAGGATTTTAAATGAACACGGGGCTCCTTGGGCTGCAAAGGCTCCCATAAAATAGAAATGGTGCAGCAGGCAGAGGAAGGTGCTGTGCAATGTGTGTGTGAAATGGACATGTGCTCGTTTAAATGGCATTTCTTCCCTAAACCCCCGAAATGCCCAGTGCAGTATGTAAATACCCTGCTCACTGCCTCAGGCAATTGCTGGGATAACTTCTTCTGGTTTATCTTTATCACTTTAGGACTGAGGCAAGTGGGAGGCAGCAGTATTATATTAATATATGTATGATGATTCCAGCCTACTGTAGTTACTATAAAGCTGTTTAATAGCAGCCTTTTTATTTCATCTCTTTTACCAGAAGCTGCACAAATTGTCTGGTTACTTTTATATTTCAGTCCTGAGGGCAAAAAAATAACTGTAAAAATCGGTTTGGAATGTTCCCTGTTAAACTACTTTCACGGGTCAGAGGCATGACATGAAATATTTCTACAGAGAAAATAACAAGTTCTGCAGTACGTCACCGCTACAGGCTCCATTTTCACATCCTGCAAAATAGCTCCTCTCTGTTCTCCCCATTTCTCTTGCTGTGTGAATGGATATGGAAGTGTTATCAGAGCTGGCTGCGGTGCTGTGTGCTGATTTTGATGGAACTATTTCAGAAACAACAGCCAGCGTGAGGCTCTCCTGCAGGGCTGGGAGCGGGGAGCCCACGCAGTGCGCTCGCTGCATGAAAATGCCTCTCTCCCCACCTGGCTCTGCTTCTCTGCATCTGCACAGGTCAGGCACTGCTCGGTGTGGCTGCAGCAGGGAGGGGAAGCCGAGGATGGGTTGCAGAGGGTGATATCCTCAGGAGCACAGCGTGCTGATCCGGGCTGGGCAGGATTTTGGGAGAGCTTGGTTGGAAATGCTGCCTGCAGCCACCACGCTTCACCTGCGTGCCCTGCCTGCCCCTGCCTGTGCCCTTCTCTTTGGAAGGCTCTGCTCAGATCCACAGGGTGGGTGCCACACCAGACAAGGGGTTCAGTTTTCCTAAGGGCCTTCTCCAGTCACTCTGTCCCCACAACAGGGGTGAACGCTGTGTCTGACACTCAGTGGTGGCCCTGGGTCACCTGCAGAAGGAATTGCCAAAGAAGTTTGGGAAAGCACAAAGAAGCACAGGAACAACAGGTTGTGCTTTTCCTTCGATGCCTTATCCGGGTGTACCTGAAACAGAAGCCAAAGTTAGGAGAATAAAAAGCAGATTAATTCATTAAAGGCCTTCAGGTGCATTCAGGGCAGACAGAGCCCACTCGAGAGGCTGCACCCAAAATGGACCCCGAGTCACGAGTTCTTCCCATTTGATCAGTTCTGTCCATTCCCACATCGAGCCTCAATCCTCCAGTCACACCTTCAGGTGATGATGTCACCCACCCCAAGCCTGCTCCCCCAATTCACTGCTGGTTTCATATTTTGGGGCTCTGAGACAGCCAAGGGTCCTTGGATTTCCAACTGAGTGGAATTGTTTTGTCTGAAATGCTGGGAACAGAGGTTTTTAGCATTTTATGAACCCTAGAACTACACACCAAAGCTACAGACACATGAAGAATAGAAGCTAAAAATTCTTAAGGCAACACCTTATCAAGCCTTGGGAGAAGATAATGGTGTGAGAAAGGGATTTGGGTCCAGATTGACTTCCTTGACAGGAATTTCTGGGTCCTGATAGAACTCTGAGTGTTTGGCAGCACAACTTGTCGATCCCTTCTGACACCCTGCAAGGGCGGTTATTGGGTGGCTTTTGAAATTTGGGGAATAGCCAGAGTTACCCACGGCACCGTTAAACCCCAGAACTCCCAGCAGAGTGTGTGGTTTGGTGTTCAGGGTGTGTGGTTTGGTGTTCAGGGTGTGTGGTTTGGTGTTGGATGGAGCTGACCCTGGGATGGTGAGGATGTGACCAGGATGGGACAATTGGCTGGACTGGGCGTGTTTTAGGCAGCTGCACTTTCCTCCAGATTCAGAGCAGGGAGAGAGGGGTCCCTGTGCTCCAGCGCCATGTTTGTGATCATTTTCATCACCTTTTGAGGCTGGAACAACAATTAATTACCCAAATAAACAGCAGGAGGCAGTCCAGCTTCTTTCTGTGGTATTTCTCCTGGCCTGAGCTTGTGCTGTGGTGTGACAACACGAGGCTTTCTACATCCTTTCCTTTAGCTGTTGTCATGGCATTGTTATTTCTGGGGTGATCAATTTGTGCAAGTTTAAGCTCATGCCAGACTGAAATCAAAAAGAATGACATTTTCTGGTTATGTGTGGAGTCGGTGTGATATTAGCAGGCTAAATATATGCATGTTTTAATGAACAGCTGGAAAAGAGAATCAGTTGATGTGGTTCCTGGCTTTTTATTGCCCATGTGGGTCTTTTCTTCCTCCCTGCAGCAGGGAACTTGCAGTCCTGTTTCCTTTTCTGGACCCAATCAATGGTCCAGGTGTTGGTCCAGGTCTTTTCTTGGATGTTCTGGTCCAGGTGTGAGGGGAGAGTGGCCAGAAGGACCATGTGATGGAGCAGGGAGGCAGGGATGGCCTTGTGGCAAGGCAGGGGTGAGATGAAGAGAATTAGAGGCAGAAATTAGAAGCTGAGAGGTCAGATGAGAGGGCTGGATGGCAAAGCAGCATCTGTGAGCCCAGTGGAAAAATGAATTTAACAATAAATTAGTAATATATAATAACCTTTGGTGGCCCAAGTACGTGTCAGCTCTAAATACACAATTTTATCCAGTTAAAAAAATCCTCTAAACTCTGCAAAGCTTAAATATGAATGGGAACAATGCCAGAAACCCCATTTTGTTTTCTAGATGTCTCAGGTTTAGTCTTGGAGAGCAGGAGTCAAGGCACAGCAGACAAGAGGGCCTTGGAAGAAACAGCCTTCCCTGGGCTGGAGTACAGCAGGTATGAAAGGATTAATCTCAAAGAACCAGTCTTTTGTTTCATTTCTTTGATTAAAAGGAATTACAAGAACAAGACATTGCATTAAATCCCCCTGATTTTGTGGGATCCAGACCGTCACAGGGCAGGGGAAGCGAAGAGCTGGGATTCCGAGCTGAATGCAGAACACTTTTATCTTTGCCGTAGCTGCTGCCCCGAGCACATCTCAATTCCATTCCCTTTCTGACACTGCACGGAGTGTGGTTTGTGCTCCCTAATGGGGCTGGCACAATTTCAGGCTGCTCTGGCTGTCCTGGCAGCATCAAGTCTATCTCGAGCCATCAAGGCATCGTTACATCCTCATTTTTCTCAGCTCGCTCCGCTGGAAGCCGGGAGCAGAGGTTAAAAACATCCTCAGCCCTGGGACTCCTCTCCAGCTTTATCTCTGACCCTTGCAGGCACCAAAGCCAGGCTGCTCCAGCTGTCACTGCCTCCAAAGGAAGGTGTCCCTTGGTGCTGCATCTTTTATTCCTGTTTGTCTTTCTGATCCCGGGAACTTGAAATCCACCCCAGCTCCCGTTAATAGGGAGATGCACACGGAAGGTGGGGGATCTGTTGTGAGCAGCAAAACATCAGGATTTTTTGAATGACATTGATGATTTGAAAATAATCTGCGGCTTTGTGAGGCAAATCCATCCAGCTGGGTGTTTTCAGGAACTTTTCAGCTCCTTATTAGCTCTGTTGGGCTGGCTTTTAATGGGTTGTGCTGGGAGCATTCTGTATTTAGGGCTGCTTGCAGTTAGCACTGTTCTGAGTGTGCTTTTTTTTTTCTTTTTGGCAAAAGTCACACTTATTTCTGTAATAAATTCCCTGTTTGAAGTTGATGGGGAGAGAGGCCTGAGGCTCATGCAGTAGAGCAAGCCCAGACATTACAATAAGAATGGCAATAAATGTAGCCATAAAAGGGATTTTAAATCAGCAGTCAGATTTTTCCCCCCTGCCCAGAAAACATTTTAAGTGTTTTCTAAGTATTCTGCCAGAACTGCTGTTTAGGTGCAGTTAAAGACTTTACCTATTCTGCAGCTTGTCCATTTAAAATATAAATATTAAATTTTGTCTGAGAGGTCTGCTGGGACTCCTTGTGTCACCACAAGGACTTTATGTTCACAACAGCAATGAGAGTTATCCCGAGGACCCTTAAAAACCTTATTGAAGTAGGAAAATTGGCCCAAATTTGATGCTGCACCTGTTTTTCTGTGTTAGCTCAGCTTTCTTCTCTCGTTGTCCATCACAGAACCTGGGCTCGTGTGGGGCTCAGCTGAGCACAGCTTCCCTAATTTCATGTGCATTTTGCTCACTGGAGCCGGTGGGATTCAGCTGGGCCTCAGCTCCTGAAATACAAATATGCTTTCAAGTGTTATTTGGTGCCAGGAGCAGAGCTTTAGTCAGAAGCTAAATAAGGTACAAATCCCCACTGAAATGCAATGGTATTGAAGATCTGGAAGATCTGGTTTCTTCTTCCCAAATGTTCTGCTCTAGGTGATGACCTCCCAGCGGACTCCCCTTGTCCTGGGGTCTGGGCCAGACTCTTGCAATGTGCTTTTTATTTGAAATCAACCTTTTTTTTTTTCAGAAGACATTAGTTCTTCCAGGTGAGAAACTGATCTCCTTAAAACACAAATCCAACTTTTCAACCGCTGTCAAGCTTGCCCTGTGACAATGAATACAAATAAATGGGTGTTGGGGCTTCTTTCTGCTCAGCCTTTGCTGTAATGTAAATTCAGAGCATTCCTGTTGTTTCTGTGAGGAAAACCCCAACTCTTCAATGGAATATTTCAACAACGGTGACCAAAAACTTACTGCTGCTAAATCACAACTTTCCCCCTTGGCAATTCAAATTTCATTGATGCTGGGCTGATGGAATTCGGTGCTCTGCTGTATTTTAGTGATGTTAAAGAGCACGTGGGGGCTGTAGGTGATGCTTTGGAGGTTCATGGTGCCGTGTGTACAGAAAGGGATGGAAAGGCAGACTTGATACATGAACAGAATTCACTCTGAGCAAATGAAGCCCACAGTGCAGCTCTTATGAAACGTGAAAAATGGTGTTGTTTCAGCAGATTCTGTTTCAAAGTCTGAGTGATGTTATTTGACAATTCAATTGAGTGCTGCTCACCTGAGCTGTGCTGGTGCAGGGCCAAACCCTCTCCATGGTGTGTGGATCCATCAGGGTCACACATCTCCTCAGGATTTCCTCCTGTCCCCAATGACCTTTTTGGAAGCAGGGCTTGATTTAGGACCTGAACTTTTTGCCGTAATTCCTTCTAGTACCAGCACATACTACGATTTCAATAAAAATAATATGACTTTAGCCTACAGTCATAAAGTAAATCCAGGTGCTTTTTTTTCTTTCCCTGGCTAAGAAATCAGCTTTGTGTTCTTTTTTCTTCTTCCTTTTAACAACCACAGTTGAATCATCTCATGCCAAGACTGAGGAATGTTTAGATAGAATTACCTATTCCTGTGCTACCTACAGGAACCATTTCAGTGGTATCAAGAGAAGTATTGTTTTATTTAAAGACACAAGGTTGAAGCAGCAAATATCAAATAATCTCCAGCACCTACACATCATCTGCTGAACTGATGTGCTCTGCCAACCAAAGGGATTGACAGTGGAAATATTGGGTAGGATCTTGTGGGATCCCCACTGCAGAAAAATGGATATGGATATGATCAAAAGCAATAGATTTTAATGTTGTGTCTTTTCTTAGTTTGGATCTCTGGCTTGGTAATTTTAGTTCTGTGGCCTTGTAGAGGTCATTTGAACTGGTGGTGCTTTACCTGCTCTCCTGTGAGATGCAGCTGACACCCTTTTGTTGAGGAAATAAATGTGAGCTTCTCTCTGTGGGGAGCCAGGGACCACCCTGGCTGTTTTTTCACTGATAGCAGGTGGCCACCTCAGGGTTTGGGGCAATAACTTTAAAAAAAGGCAGCAGGAAGGCACAGAAATGAACTTGACTGAGCCTGGCAGTGCCGTGCTGCACCTTCTTTGGCACTGCAGCTGATTGCAGGCATGGCAGTCCAGCAGCGCTCCCTGTTTTCACTGAAATCTGAGCTCCTGGAACCATGGGGAACTCAGCTTTAAATAAAATGGGGGGAAAAATATAATCTAATCTTCGTGGCTTTGCTCGTGGTTTATAAATGCAGAGCTGGCTGTATTGGATTTGGTGTAGAATGTGTTCTCTTGTGAAAATGGATTAAACAAAATTTGCTTATTTCTTCCTAACTCTCCTGTGTCGTCATAGCATTGAGGTATTTTTTTAATGTGTATGGGATTAAAGTTATTTTGGGACCCTAAACTGTGAATTCCTTCTTTAAAACTGTCAGAAAAACGTAGGCAGCCTTTCTTTTTGTGCTGGCAGCTAAGAAGAACTTAAAACTTTGGGTAGTTTAGACAATTTAATGGAAAAAAGCCCCTTCTCTCTTGATGGCATTGTCTGGCTTCTCTCAGGGGTGTGGAGATGGTGGGGCAAAGGTTTGAAATATCACCAGTTTGACCAGTCAAACGGAGCTTTTCCCCTAGTGGGAGATGTGTGCTGGGCAGGAACTCACGTTTTCCTTTGCATATCTCCCAAATTAGAGAGCAGTGACCCTTCCTTAGTGCCTTAAATCCCCAAGGATTTCCCACTCAGCCCGGTCTCTCTCTCCTGCTCTGACCTCCCAGCAATGGGGAGAAAAAGGGGAAACAGCTCAGGAGTTCTGGGAGATGGAGAATGGAGCTGCTCCAGAGGGCTCTGGGTCTCAGCTTTGAGGTGGAGCAGGGCTGGGGAAGGGCACCAGGCTGGAAAATGCAGCTCATGGTCCTCTTGACTCTTTTATGAGGTAAGGTGAAAATTTGTGGGGTCTGAGTGCTCTTGAATGCGGAGAAAACTCAGAACCAGCAGATATGTGTTTGAAAAAGCATTTGAGAAGCCACAAAACAGAGCAAGAGGCTGCACAGGGCACCTGTGCTGTGTTTTCTGTGGGGGAATTGGACATAAATCCTGGGACAAAATTCTGTTTTCTGCACCAACCATTCCCTGCCTCCTTGCTGAGGTCAGGCAAGTCAGTATGGTTTGCTTTTCTGTTGTTGGTGGGATTTGTGGAAGCAGGTAGAGAGGTCAGGCAGACAGGCTCCAAGATGGTGAAGAAGAAAGTTTTATTTACAAGAACTTCTTTTTATACACACTAATAAACAATTGTCTATTGGCCAAAGACAATCCACCCCCAAAGACCTATTGGTTATGGCTTGTACACCCCTAACACAAAACAAAGAGATTAAGAAAGAACAGATTATCTATATTCTCCATGAGAGAGAAAGAAAATCCTAAAACACTGCAACTACAAGTCAGCACTGGGAATCCTGTCCTGGTGTCCAGGTGGCTTTGAAGCTCCAAAACCTGAGGAATCCCATCCTGACTCACATCAGTGAGCCAGGGGATGCTGAGGATTCTGCTGCTGCTGGGCAAGGAATTTATAGTTTGTGTTTCCTTGGAGTGCCTTGCTGTGGGCATCTTCAAGTGCCCTGATCCATCCTGAACCATCATGGTTCTGAAGTTAGGGAGGGTCAGGAAGTGTTAGAAACTTGATTTTATGAGCAAGGGAGGCCCAAAATGGCTCAGAGATTTGACCAGTGGCGCACAGAAAATCCCCTGAGCTGTGAAAATGAGTCTCCAGTTCTTGATGCCATTTCTGTCCTCTAATCCAAAGCCATGTTTGGGTTGCAGAAATAACTTCAGCAACCCACGAGCACAGAGATCTCACCCTTTTTACTTGTTGCAGGTGCTGCTCAACCCTGTAGATAAAAGTGGCTGGGAAAATAATTTTCTCGAGTGCAATAGAGGGGACATTTTATCAATGGAATTAAGGCAGCTTCTTATTGTGACTGCTTGCTCAAAAAATTGAAAGGCAGACTGGTGAAATCTGAAAGTGGAAAGCTTTTAATTGGCAGTGGGGAGTCATTTTCCCTGGATAAACACAAATGCTGGGGAGGGCAGTGGAACTCTGCTCTGTCTTTCTCCTCTCAGCCTGTTTGATCTCCTGAGGGAGCTGAGGGTGAGGCTGGCGAGAGAATTTTCGTGAGAGCAAGTTCTGCAGCAAAGGTCTCTGACGAGCTTTAGGAGCACAGTTCTATATTTCTCCTTGCTTTTCTCCCCCCCTCCACCCTTTAACCAATAAGGATTGCCCAAAGCCATGTTATTTTTATTTATATATGTATTTAATAGATTGATTATATCTAACATATCTATCTACATGCATGCACATGAGCTGTAACCATTTTTTAAAGCAGTTAGGGACTATTGGTAGTGGTGGTCTCAGCCTCTTGCCATCGTTGCTCTGTCCCCTGATCACAACAAATATCAACGTGAAAACCAAAAGATATCCAGCTGGGAATTGTCTGCAAGGCTTCACTCATGAGAGGAATTTCTCTTTCAAAATTTGGGAGAGTTTTAATGTGTCCAATTCTACTGGGCTAACCACAAAGGAAAGCTTCGTGAGAGCTCAGCCTTCTGTGTTTGTAATTTGTTTGCTTAATAGATTTGTTGTGATGAACGCAGCAATAATTATAAACCAGGCATGGATCTGAGCCTGTCTTAAGGGGCTGTTTTAGTGGTTACTGCTGTTTTGCTAAGCTTTTATAAAAGGTATCATCATGTAATAAAAATTGAGTGTTCCACGAGCTTTTATAATACTGGGAAATGAGCTGGCTGCATTTCACTGAAAGAACTTCCATTAGAAGTCTGGAATAGAAACACAAAATTATTTCCAGGATTTGTATAAATTAGTAAACTCCTGGAAAGATGAATAATGTCCCATTCGAAATTAGGATTCCCTAATGCCAGGGCTGTTGGGTTCCCTCAATTAAATGGGTTTTTGCTTTCCTCTTGCCCTGGGGAGCGGCACAAGGTCCCTGTTTGTTCCACAAACTGCACGATTTGGCAAAGAGGAGGAACTGCTGGCCCTTCGAGCCAGGGGAGTGACTGATAATGCAGCTCTGTGTATCCCAAACCCCAGTTCTTTGTTCTGCCTCAAATTTACAGGCACTGTGCTTGATTTTTGCTGTGGCACGAGGGGACTGCCCAGGCTGAGCTCTCTGCAATCCCCTGTGCCAGCAGGGCAGAGATGTGGATGGTGAAACACAAGTTGTGCTGTCCTGACCCGTCCCAGCAGAATTCTGAGCGAGCACCCAGGGCTCACAGACCAAAACCCTGACGTTGTCTCCATGGAGAAGGTACAAACCATCTTGAACAGACTTTTTCTGTGAGATCAGCCCCTTTACCCTCCCCGTGCTGCTCTGTGGAGCTCCGTGCCTTGGGGGCAGCGCTTTTCATGATTCCTGACTCCAAATCACAACCTCGACTCTCTTAAAAAGAAAAAAAATAATCCTCCTTACAAGCTTTTAGCTGACAATTCTTGGTATTAAGAAGATACGTGGAATTTCTTTCTTGCTGCCCTCCACACGTCCCCATCCTTTTATGCTGGTATCAACAGCCCAGGCACATCTGATCTTCTGTGAACAATGCTTCTGATGTGATTTCTTTCCTCTTTTAAACTTCATTTCTTTCAATTCTTATCACCTTGTCTGTTTTCCTCCAGACATTACTGTGTATTGACATGTGATACACTTTAATAGAGATGATTCATAGGAGGTTAAATGTTTTTGTGATGTTTTACTCGGTGCTGGTTTCTGATCAAGAGTTTGCTTTGACATGAGACTGGGAAGGGTTTTTATACTCAAATTGAGGGGCAGGAAATAAAGGATGCTTAAACAAGAGTACAGCTCTGAAAATGAGTGTACAGAACTTGTCTTCTGTATTCATAACCTCCAATTGCCCTGGAGGGATTGATTAAAATTCAAAGCATGCCGATATGAAATTGGGGACTGATTTTGTTTGTATTTATACATAAAGGTATATATAAAATGCTTGTTTATATACAAATAAAACCCTAAGCTTTGCAGTGCAGGTTGATCCGTGAATCCCCATTCACTTACACTGAAACCAGCAGAGAGAATTACATTGATACAGGATCATAAATCTGGAGAACAAACATGGACCAAGCAGTTTTTAAATTCTGAGTTTCTCCAGAGTTCTTTTAGAGCTGTTACAAAACACACAGAGATGATTTTCTGTAGGTGTGATAGATTGTGGTGAGTGGAGCCCTCCTGCTCCTGCTAGCTGCAAATGTGCCACGAATTGATGGAGCATGAAAAGCTATCCCCTTTCTGGGGAAAACAGGCTCGGGAGATATGTTGAACAGAAATCCAGACTTTCAGAATTCAATATTTACCTGTGGTGCTGATAAAGGATTGTTGCCATCTATCTGTAAGCCCAAGAGCAAGACCGAGCTTAAAACTCTAACAGGGTCTTCTGTTGCTTCTCTGCACTAAATTCTTCCAAACGTGCTCAGACATGTTCCAGGAACAGATTGAATCTGAATCTACTTTTAAATGGTAGATTGAAAAGGAAAAAAAGTGTTTAAAAGGCCCCGTGTATTGGCTAAATCAGAGAACACGAAATAACACTGGCGATGTTCTCTTTCTTGCTGGTGGAAAAGTTGTTTAATAAATCACTCATAAATAATAAATAAAAATAAATCCTGATCACATTCTAAAAGTTGTGGTTCCCATCTGGTGAAAACGTGGTTGAACAGAGCTGACAGTTCATTTCATTTATATTTGGATTTCAATACATTCCCGTTTCACTCTTTTTTTATTTTTCTTTTTTTTCCCCCCCCATTTGAAACAGTGTATTTTAGACCACTGACATCAAAAGAAAACCTTAATGGAATGATGCATTTTAAAAGTAATTAAAAGTAAGGAAGACAACTTTTCTCCCATAAGTTCAAGAGCCCTTAACTGACAAAGTTCTGTTCACTTCTGGTTTTCCCATGGATCTTCCTGAGCAGGTTCAGGACAATCTGTGGCACTTAAAATTTTCGGTGTAGGGAAGAAGTTCCTACCACAGCTCCTGTGACAAAGGTGTGTACAACTCATGCCGTATCTATATCTATATCTATATCTATATCTATATCTATATCTATATCTATATCTATATCTATATCTTTTTTTTTAATTGATGTTAAAGATTTAGCTGAATTTAAAGCTCTGACTGAACAAGAAGCTGTAAACTGGACCACAATTGTCTGACTGTACTTAAAACATGTTTACAGTTGGAAAAGTAAAGGGCAGAAGTTTGGGTGGCTCAGGTGGTGTCCATGTATTTATGGATGTTGTATTTACCCCCCTTAACTAAAAAGATTGGGAAGGCATTCAATTTTCCTGATCCTAATGCAGCGCCTGGCTTTGTTTTCTACTTTTTAAAAATTAAATTTGTGAAGAACCTTTTCAAGACAGGGGTTATGCAGCCCCTTTTTATGATAATTGAGAAATATTGGTGCAAAGCACTTTGTGCCTGAGGGATCTGCTCCTTGCAAGAGGCTGCACAGATCAAACAAGTTATTATTAAAGCCAGATTTTTGACTGATAATATCCACCATCTGGGAGCAGTGATTGCAGATACAAAATTGGATTCACCAGGGGAGGTGGCTGGTGCTGCTTGATGTTGAAATAGCCTTTGATAGAACAGGAAGAAGAGCTGTTTACAGGGGATAGACTTCCACAAATTTCTTGCATGAATCCATTAAAACTCTGTTTATATCCTGGGGCAGTGGGTGATAACTGAGTATTTTCTGATATCATTTCTCATTGAAAATGAGGGAGTTTATATAAATACGTATTTCCCTTTTTTTAAAAATGACATTTCTTTGTTTTTTATCCTCAAATCCTGGCAGAGGAGGTTAGTACAACCATCAGATTAATGACACTTAAATAGATCTTTGTAGACAAAACCTGATTTTTTTTTTAAAGCACTGACTGCTTAGAGCTATCAACAGATGCTGAGCAAATCTTTGTGTGACTTATCCTTGTTTACTGAGGCTGCAGAAAGACTTTGCAAAAGAGGATGAGAACTGAGGATTTTAGCATTCCTCTGCCCTGAAACCAATACCTTTCTCCCACTGCAGACTGCATTAAACTTGCTTTGGAATGACAATTCTCATTGCTGGGAAAACTGGGAATACTTTGGATTGTGTTTCTGTGGATGTATTTTTATAGCTTGTGCAGTTTCAGTCAAACTTCTGCACAGACAAAACTTTTGCACAGATAAAAGTTAATAAAACTTCCCCTGGGAGAGGCTGAACTGGAGCTACCAAGCACAAGTGTTTTCTCTGCATTAAATCCCTTTGGACGTAGAACTTTATTTTGTCAAATTACCCAGTGTTTTCCACCCCTGAACTCATGGAAAACAAACTTCTTGGACTGTAGAAATCAAGAACATCATCATTTCTTAGTCCTCATTCTGATGGTAGGTCACCTGCTCAAAGGCAAAATTACCTGAACTAACTCATTACCAAAACCACTCCTTGAAAGGTGATGCTTGTGAGTGAATTTGTTAAAAATCCAAAGCTCTTTGGGACTGGAAAAAGGGATGGGAGGGGTGCATTAAAAAGGAAATCCTATTTAAAGATGATTCCACTTCATTAAGCCTTCAAAATTCCTGTGCAGGACTTCTGCAGGAGAGCTGCAACTCAGAAATATCCAAATATTCCCTCCACACCAATGAGAAAAAAGAGTTTATTATCACTGCTTCATCTGCAGATTGGATGATAGCTGTCACCTCACATAGACTGGAGTTTTCTGACAACTCAGGCCTCTTCAAGAATGAAGTTTTCTATATAAAGAGATTTATAAAGAACGCACTATTTCCAGCGAGGGATTTCTGTTGTGATTTCATTCCTTTCTTTCATAACTCTAACCATATATATGTATATTTCTTTCTTTTCATAACTGTCACAGCATTAAAGGCTGGGAAAGAGAGCCTGCTGCTGACAGGGGATTTGAAATACCTGGATTTGACTTTCGCTGGGCCCCAGATCTCCTGGATTTTCTGAAGCAAATCACCTGCATTAGATCAGACAGAGATTCCTGTGGAAATTCCACAGCAGTACCCGGAGTTTAAGACTTGGGGATCTCAGCTCTCTTGTGCTGTGTGTGGGAGCATCACCTGCTCCAGGAGGAGATGTCATCCTCTGCTGCTTTGCTTTTTGTAATCATCTGCAACTTCAAATAAATTTCATAATAATCTGCAATTCAAATAGAATCTGCAGCTGCAGATGTGGACAGTGTACAAAAAAAAGGGGAGTCAATGCCCTTTGTGAGGATTTGAGTGCAAGTGAGGTTTAACACCACATCTAATAAAGAAATAGTGAAACACAGTGATGTAAGAAGGATGAATCTGTTAATTGCATAATCAGTAGAATATTTGAAATGGAGCAGATTTCCCATTCCACATGAATTTGATGAGAAATCTCCGCAGTTCTTCGCCCCATTAAAAGCAGCCTTTGCTGAGATGGTACCATGATGATGATTTGATGTAATGTGGGGAAAACAAATCAATCACAGTTTACTATTCATGACCTGAGACTTGTGAAGCCCCAAACCATGATACAACACTCTAAAGCAAAATGTGTTGCGATAATAATTCATGTTTTATTGCTTTTTCACGCTAGCAAGGTACCCACATCTCCCTTCGACAGATAAACCTCTGATCTTGTGGAAATGGAGTTCATTTGTTTGGGGTCCCAGAGCAGATCAAATCTGCCAAGTGCACCCAAATTCTGATTCTGAGAGGGGCAGATTTAAGGGGAAATGCTGGGGGAGGCCGTGTCTGGGCTGGGTGAGCAGCCCTGGATGGTCACAGCAATTTCAGGTGTCATTTCCAGCTGCCTCCGGAGCCCTGGTGTGCAAACAGGCAGCGAAATGTGAAATACATTTGGTTTTTTGCTGGCCGTGGTGTAGCAGGCTGAGTTTCATCCTTCCCTGTTCAGCAGCATTTATCAACGATTTCCCTACTCTCAGGTACTCTTTTAAATAATAGTAATACATTCTACTTCTTGATAGAATTATTTTATGCACTTTTACTGGGGAGACCACATAGAGCTGGGTCATGTGAGCTGCCTGAAGTTGAATTTGCAGGTTTGATAAATATTTGAAGTAATAACAGGTGATGTAGCAAACACCAGAGGATGGGAGTGGAGGGGCTTTATTTCTGACTTTCCCCTGCCTAAGATGTTTATATGTTTTCCAAAGATTTGATTTTTCTGCATGCAGGACCGGCCTTTAGCTTAAAAACATTGTGGCATGGGGTGGGGTTGTGTTCTTTGGATATTTATTATTTCAAAATCAAAAGCCCAAAGCAGTTTCATCAATAATTTCTTGTTCTAACACTATCCAAGAGAACCCTTTTAAAAAACATTTGCTAAAAATTTAAATATTGTTGTTTTTTTTTTTTTTCCTGAAAATTAAAGACTGGTTTAGAAATATGAAAAATTTGTAATTAAACCCATAAACACTGAACCCCTCCCAATGGTTAAGGCTAATACTTGGTAGATATTTACCTGGGAATGCCCCAGTGTTAAAAGGCTGGGATTTCTCTGCCTCTGGAGTAGATCTGTGAAGTGGTGACAACCTGACAGCTTCCCTAACAGTAACTGTATTCAGACAGGAAAATACAGTCTGGTAAATAAATAAAACCATGTCCCATCTTCTGCTGAAACACCCTGAAGGTTTTGTAATGGGAGAAGAGGTTTTACCTGAGATGGAGTTATCAATTATTCCATTAAACTTGCAGGAAATTAATATCTTTAAGGCTGTGCTGACTTTATTAAGGGTAGACAACAAGTAAAGTTGTTATTACAAGGCCTGATGGACACTCAGGTTCAGTAATTGCTTAAGTCTCGTTTCATTAGTGAATTAGGCCAAAAATAGAATGGAAAAGCCTCTGCCTGGTGAGACTTGCAGAGCTGGAGTTTTAATTTTCCACAACAAGGCCCCTTAGAAACAAACTGAATGTATCAGTGTCTGCCCTTCCTCCCAGATGTGCTGGAAAATGCAGTTTCTAACCCTGTTCTCTTTGTGCTTCCTGGCTGTGAATATTTAGGATTTACGGGCACCAGAGGATGTAATGAACTGGGGCTGAGCTGGTTGTCTGTGCTTCTGATTAAGGTGCATTGGAATTGCCCAGATGTTCACACCTGCATTAAACCCCTTCCTTTGTGAGGAGGTTTCCTGTGGTAACAGGATAAACCTCCAGAAGGGCAAAATATTCAGTATTAATTGCTGTTGCACATCAGCATCTGCAGTCTGCTTCCCCTCCCTGTCTCTTGTCATTAAAAATGGTAAAGTCAAGGACTGCGCTTGTCAAAACACCAATGCACAAAGAGATCCCGTTGTGGGAATGCAGATGTTGAGTGGTTTTAGAGCATTCCTCAATTCGACTTTACATATGAATGAAGGTGAAAAATATCTTGTGATTGCTTTGTGTCTGTGCTTTCTCTTGGAATGAGTTACCAAAGCCACGGAGCTCCATTTAAAATGAAGTTATTTGCTTAAAATTCTGGTGTGGGTCGGAGCGAAGTGATTGGAATGAGCAGCGTGCCTCTTCACGGAGCGTTTGTTGTTGCGCTGGACAGGTAGTTAGTGCTGTTCTAATTCACATTATTATGTAAATGCTGGAAATGACAGCTGAAGTAGAACAATGCTTTGTTTTAAAGGAAGTTGGGCAAGTTTAGAAACCTTCTCATTTGAAGTTTCTGTTTTCTGTGGCTGGTTTCTGTTTTCTGTGACAGGACAAAACCTGGCTGTTTCTAAATGTTCTCAGAGGGTGGAGTGACAAGAAAGGGGTTTTGGTCATAATTTTGCTTCTGAACCAGCTATGATAAATAAAGTGAAAGGTTTGCAGCCCATCTTTCTGAAATTTCCAGCAATCCTTACTGTTGAGTGAGTGGAAACATCTTGAAAATATTTCAATATACCTGCCTCTGGTTTGCTTGAGGCTAAAGGGGTGTAGATGTGCCTAAATAAGGTGAAATAATGAGAATTTCTTCAAGAGCAGGGATGTTAATGTAGAGATTTATATTTTATGTCCAGGCTGCTTAAACAAGGTGAAAGAATGGGAATTTCTTCCAGAGCAGGGACATTAATGTAGAGATTTCTGTTGTGTGTCCAGGCTGGTCTTTGCTGTTTGTGGTCTGCTATTGCAGGGAAATAACTGATTAATTGTTTATTGGTACAGATAAATTGGTACAACAATGTAAGGACTTTGATTTAAAAATAAATAAATATTGTTTATGGCTTTCAATACTAAGACAACCAGGAGTGAAAAAGCATCACACAGGAACTGTCAAGTTGTGACACAGAGATTTCCTAACCCTTGTCAGACTCTCAGTGTTCCCTCACTGCCACTCAGTAACACCACGAGAACTTTCTCCCCTCCACAAATTCAAAGCCTTCACTTTTCCATCCCCCAGAAAAATCCTTTTTAGGAGAAGGGGAGGCTTGTGAGGATGATGTGTCCCGAGTTCACCAAAAAAATTTGTTTATTTGAGGAGAGATGGTGCCAGGGCTTTCCTTGGGGGCCCAGGTTCTGCTCTCCTGCCCTGCCCCAGCTCCCTGCTTGCCTGTGCCTGGAATCTGATTATATAGAAGCAAAACTACACCTAAATTTTGTTCATTTTTCAATATATGGGGGAAATACCCGTGTGGCTGTTGCCTGGCAACAGGTGAAGCTCAGGTGTAGCCGGGGAAGGGTCTGTGTGTGAATATTGAAACCTCCTCTCCCTGCTCCTGCTGCAGCCACCCGAGGGACAATCCCTGCTCAGAGAGCTGGGGCTCCCAAAGCTGGAAATTAAAAACCTTTGTGTGCATTCTGGCCCTCTCTGGGAGAGAGTGCTGGTTATTTCCGTGCTCTAAAGGAATAAAACCCTGCTTTTGTGCCCCCTTTGATGCAGAATCGTGGCTCAGCCCTGTCCGTCCGTGCCAGGGACAGGGGGAGGTTTGGCTTTTCAGAATATCTTGGTGTGGAGCACCAGCCCCTGCAGCTGGGCTGGCTAAAAATAGCCCTGGAGAGAATTCAGCGAGCAAAAAGTCAAACTGGGTAGAAGGGTTTTATTTATTTGTAAAGGCTGAACTGCCCTTAAATTCCAGCCCCCTCTCAGTAATGTGAGTTGTGTGTAATTCTGCCAAACCTCTGGTGCTATCGGCTGGTGATTCCCACCCTGGACCAGGATGGGTGGGGTGTTCACTGAAGGGGAGGAAAAAATCCCAAGGCAACAGAGAAAAATGGCCTGAAAGGGTCATCACTGCATCCTTGAGAGTTGTAGAGTCAGACCTTTCCCAACTTTGAGGTTTCCTTTGCTGTCTCCTTCTCCTTCTGATGCCTTGGGGGGCTCACCTGGAGCAGAGGCTGGACAAAGTGGAGAGAATAAAAAGCATTTCTGTTTATTGAAGGGTCTTCAGGTGCATTTAGGGCAGACAGAGCCCACCCAGGGGCTGCACCCAAAATGGATGATGTGTCATGGGTTTTTCATACTTTATAAGTTTTTTATAAGGTCACGGGTTTTTCATACTTTCTAAGTTCTGTCCATTTGCATAACTGGGGTTAATCCTCCAATTACAGCTTCAGGTAATGAAGTCAATCACTCCAGCTTTGCTCCCCCAATTCACTGCTGTTTCCATATCTTGGGGCCTGACACAGTGAGGTGTCCTTGGGTTTTGAGCTTAGAGAGGAATTTTTTTGTCTAAAAATGGGAGAACAGCAGCTCAGCACCCTGAATGGATCCTGGAGTTACACACTACAGAATCACAGGGTTACAGATACATGAGAAATACAGAAGTTAAAATCCTAAGGCATCGCCTCTGCCCCTGTGTCCATCCCCACAGTGTGGAATCAGCAGTAACATCCCCTCAGAAAACCCTGCTGCTGGGTGGTGCAGAGAGAATTTCAGTAATTTCTGGGTTTTTTTTGAAAGGAACCACCTGAAAGATGAGTAGGTAGAATCTATGCTTCCTCCCAGATTTTTCTAGCTGCTGATAGACAGCTTTCCATTAGCTGCTGGTGATGGGATTCAGGGAGGTTCAGCACCCAATAAATTATTTTATTTGGTAAATGAGAGATTTCAGCAGTAACTCTGTGTTCAAGATGTGAGCGCTCACAGCCTCTTCTAACACGATGCGTCCAAGACAAATAATTTGGAGGGAAGTGGTTTTTGCATTTGTGGTATTTCTCAGTGTGCCAATCCTACTGCTTTCTCATGTGGGAGATCCACACTGCAGCCCTACTGCTGACTAAATCGAGCTGAAGGCACAGCCCATGCTCTTTAATTCCAGGGAAAAGTCTCAGAATCAGACTCCAAACACCATGACTGGGTCTCCCGTGTTAAACCCTCCCTGGATCAATCGCACTGATTTTATTAAACCACAATCCCACCTGTTCAGTACAATATCTATTTGATTGTGTGTTTTGTTGTTGCAACGCACACTTGTACATCGAATATTCAGACATTTTCTCAACTGATAATGCCTATCCTCATCTTGTGTTTGATACAAATCACTGCAGAACGTGAATTATAATTGCATGAAACTTTCAGGAGGATTGCTTTACCTGAAGATGCCTCATAAGTGCCCAGTAACACTTTTCCTTCTGTCCTTTGATGAAATAGCAATTTATTTATTTGGGTATCCGAGGGATTGATTTAGAAGCAGCAAGCAGACAAGAGAGAGCGTGTATTTCCCTCTTGACTTTTGAGGAGGATCGCTGTAAATGACTGAGCTGGGGAGGTCTCTCAGGGTTTGTTGTGCTGCTGGAATGCAGAGACGGGGCTGTGCATTGAGCAGGAGGAACGTTTTACACTCATTATGTGAGAAATGCAAGATAAATTCAGGTTTGGGCCATTATGAGGTTCTTACTCTTGATTCCGTTGGACAGACACCGCGGCCAACAAGACTCTTGATTTCTTGATATCCGAATTACGTTTTCAGCTCTGAGGACATAATTCCCGAAGGAGTTGAGAAGCTGAGGTGAGAGCAGGAATATTCATTACAAAGGTCTATTTCTGTGGAGTCCATTAACGCAGTTGGAAGACAATGATAATGCTATTAAATGAGTAGACTTGAAAAATGCTTGGGAAAATTGTCTTGTTAACGGGAGCCAATGAGCTGGGAACCTGAAATTAGACCAGTGGGACTTATTATACTTTAGAGATACTTGGTGTTAGAGGCAGAAGACTCAAGGTTTTAAGCACAGAAAATACATATTTTTAAATTGCAGGTTCAACTGAAAAAAGCAGGATTACGTGTGTCTTTTGAATAGATCCCAACTTGCAAAAATTATTGCCAGCTCTGTAAGATCTTTTTGCCGAAATGAAAATAACAATCCTGACCTCGAATATTTTTGAGGAGGAGTTTTGACAAAAAGGAGTTTTGACACTGAGTAATGTTTATGAGAGATTATTGAAGGAATTTGCTGATTTTTTTTATCTGTCCTTTTAACTGCTGAAGGCTTTTCAGAAATGGTGCCTCCATAAATGCTGTTTCCAGGAAGGACCTGCTCTGCAAGTTGGTTGGTTTAAAAAAAATAAATTCACAATTATGTTAGATCTAGAAATTGTCACTAATATATTGTACATTAGGGCAATTTAATGCTTTAGAATGGAAGAGAAATACTGAGATATACTGGCTTCATAGAAATGTTTCATGAAGAGAAAACCTAATAAAAAACCTGATTAAGCTGAAACTTTCATTTTTTTACAAACTGCATTTCATAAATGAGTGAATGTGGCCTAAGACAACTGGGGAAAAAGCCAGCAAACCAGCAACAAATAAATTACCATTACATTAGCACTGTGGTTCAGCCCTGGCTTTCTGGGCAAAAATAAACAATTCTCCTAACAACAGAGAATGTTTAATGTTAAATGAAAATTTCAAAGAAAAGGAACATGGATAATCTGCATGGTTATAGTGAAAGAATATTGTTACGACATGCTTGAATTATGAGCATATGATGCCGTATGCTTCTAGCTAATTAATATTCTCATTGGCTTAATGAAGCTTGGTCTTAAATAGGTAAGCCCTCAACATAATTCAACAATATTTTAATAACTTCAATACGATTTATTTAGATTTAAAGATGATTTAATTTTAGATTTCAAGAAATTGAGATATATTTAGATTTCAATATGAGTTATTTAGGAGAAGAGTTGTTAACTGTGCTGTTCCAGGCACGGTAAAAAACAAACAAGAAGTACCAGATTTAAGGGTGAGTGTTTTACACTCAACTCTGCCCTGGCTGCTCACCTGGGCCACAAAAGCAACTTTTGTCCACCTTGGCACAACATTGCACCCACAACTTCGGCAAAATGAGCTTTTTTTGGGCTCGTGGGAAGGAATTGCCCCCTGGAAGGAGGCAGGAATGTAATTTCTTCTCCCAGAGTTTCCTCGTACCCCACTGCTTCAGGAATTACTCCGTGTTTTTCCTAAATCTCACCAGATAAAGCTGTAACTCAGTTCCCAGCGCAATTTCAGGCTTTCATTTAATAACACATGCAGCAAATCTGTAATTTAATTTATGTACCTGTGGAGGTTGTTAAGCAAGATAAACCCCCCACATATTAAAATCATAATAGAATTTATGCAAATCCCATTTCCCACCTGAAATAGTGGGCACTATTTGTCAAAACACTTTTTCTTTCCTTAACACAAACTCCGTGCTGCTGCTGTTTTTCCTTTTGTTGTTTTAAACCAAAGTGGGAATCAAAAATAATTTCAAACTGATTTGATGTTTAATTTTTCTTGTTAAAAACCCATGACAACAACCAACCCTGATGGTATGAGAACAGCAATTCTCAAAGCAGCAGCCTGAGCCTCTCCCTGAATTTCCAAACTTTAAATCTGATCTGTGCACTCTGGTCAAGTTCTGGTTTAAAATTTTATATCTTCATTTTATTAACAGAAGAATAATGAAGTTTTGGCTGGGGAAATCCGATATGGCTTTATCCCAGACTTTGCCTCCTTCCCTTCTCTTTGCTCATGCACATTTTAAAACCTGGATTTTTTTTTTCCTTTTTGGAGAGGGGAAAAAACCCTCTTTCTCTGATGTTGTTTCCTTGGATATTTTAATAGGAATGACTTCCCAATTATCTTTTTTTCCCTACCAAAACGAAAATTCAGACAGCGAGCCCAGTGGTGTGAGCGCTGAGATCCTTCTGCCAAGGTCCCAGATCCCGCTAGTTTCTGACACATGGGAGGAAATATTTGGTGAGAAGGGTCTTTTACAAGCAGGGAATGCACGGAAATGTTTTATTTTCAGTTTCCTCGCTGTGCTCCTGCAGCCCCGCTCTGTGATTATCAGTCATGGCTTGTGCGAACGCAATTTCTCACATTTGATTTGTGAGCTGCGGGCTCCTTAATCATGGCTAATGTCAAATATTCCCTCTTTTGTAGCATGTTCTCTAAAATAATAGGAATGTTTTCACTCTGGAGATTATCTAATTCATTTTCTTCTCTGTGGCCAGGATGTTGTGGGAGCTTTCTTTGGCTTTTGCTTTACAGTTCTGCACTAAATTGGCTGAGGCATTAATCTTTTTTTTTCCCCCCTGCATTTATAATCTTTCAGTCTTTGACAACTGCTCTGTTATATTTACCAAACTTTGAAGGGCTCAGTTTCCTGTGAAGGTAGAGGAGTTAAGTTAATCTTTGCTGTACTTTGTATTTCCAGCAGTTTATAACTGGGAAATGCCCTCTGGAGTGCTGCTCTGCCTGCTTTGTTCTTGAAAAACTGGAGCTACTTCAGGGATCTGCAAGCTTCTGATTTAATTCCTGGATTTTCTTTGTAAGCGAGGGATGACCAAAACAAAAAATAGGTCAAGCTTTGGGAAAATTCAAACCTAGATTTGTGGAAGAAAATTCCACTTTGTTCTGTGCACAGCTCCTGCTGATGTGGCCCAGGATTTATGCCCAAGGGAAGAGTGGGGTGGAATTAAATCTCTGAAGTTTTTGAGGTTTTCCTCTATTTCCATAGAGAATTTCTGGTGTTCAGCCCACCTTAGAGTCAAGCCTGAAATATCAGGGGCTTTTTTTTTTTTTTTGATCACATTTTAAAAGGTGACTCATTGTGAAAGCTTTTATTGTCTGTTGGGCTGGGAAGGACAGATAACGGAGTTTTGATAACAAAATATCAGAAAGTAGAAGAGATCTCATTATTGCAGGAGTTGAAAAGTTAACATATTTATTAAAGTTCTGACAATCGTGACAGTCATCCTCGCCTGGAAATGTCAGTGCATTATAAACTTCCAGAGCTTCCTCCTTGTTTCTCAGAATCTTGTCAATCACTGCAAGTTATCACATAAATCAAAAGTCACAACATAAACCTTCTTTACTTCCCTGCTGCATCACTTTTAAGCTTAACATATGATGGAAGCTGTGATTTGTTTTTCTGGAATATTTGACAGCTGCCTGCTATTAATAGGATTTTTTTGGGAAGCGCAGCCTTTGAACCCTGCAGGCTGCTCTGAATCTTCAGCCACAGCAGGGGAACCCCTGGCTTGGGTTTATTGCTCCCATTGCACCTGGAATTTAATGAAATATTGCAAACGGGACTGTGCACAATCTTACATAACTGACCCAAAAAGGAAGATGTAAAAAAGGGAAAAATGTGTGTGAAGGGGAGGAGTTATATGATGGAAGCCTAGAGAAGGGGGGAAAAGTTTGATGTAAAGACAAGGAAGTTGCTTTTTGGTAAAAAGTTGAACATGACAGAATTGGAAACATTTATCTCTGTGCATCCTGGGTACCTCAGTCTGTTTTAAACACAAATCCATCGTGCGTCACATTCTGGTCGTATTTTTCTCCTCCACATGCAAAATGCCAAACCGGAGATCTGTTTTTTTTCTTTACTGCTTTTGCAGCAACATGTTCTAAAATAAATCCTTCTGCAGCTGAGTCGAGACGTTCACGACAAAACACACTGGGGCTTCCCCAGCAGCTTCCAGCTGTGGCAACAGAAAAGCTCCAAGCTCTCCATCAGAGTGTGTTCCCACTGAGCAGACAAGCCTGGGTTTTTCTTTCTTTCCTCCCCTCACTTTTAAACTGCCTTTTGTACCTGTGCTGGATAAGGCACCTAGAAATCTGACATAAATGGGTTACAACAGCCGAGTTCTGGAATTCCTGATGGTGCAGAACTGAAGTCCACGGGGACTCAGCTATTTATCTCAATGAGTGCAAGATCAAACCCTCAAGGAGGCTCTTGCTGCTGAAACAATTCCATGTGTTGTATCTGTCTTTTAAAAAAAAAAAAAAATATATATATATGTATAGACCAGCAGACACTTAGCTGTGTTGTTAATGGCTTTTCAGCTGTTTAACACAATCTCCGATGTGTTTGCACCAACAGCTCTCAGGCCGAATTCTTTTCAGCTCTCTGTTTATGATTTCTAAGCTTTAAAACAAAAATAAACATTCAGGACAGTAATTAACAAGTCATTAAGTTACTGTTTTATTTTAGTGTTTGTTTAGGGTATGAAAGGTTTTATGCTTTTCATAAATTGCTTTCCCAGCAAATGAGTCCTACAGTGCTATTCTGGCAAAATCCAACTGGCAAGGATATCTTGAATTGGCGCTGAATCCTTCTGTTCAGAGCTCTATCTATATTCGTATCCAAAAAGGAAATGATACCAATTTCTTGTTCCAAATCACCTGAATAAAGGCTCAACAGACAAATCCTGTCACTGCTTGGGTCTCTGAGTTGTGTGGAGCTCCTTAGAGCAATTTCCTGCTTTGTCTTCATGTAAAGTTTTTTTCACGCCGGCTGCAAGTGAATAATGAAGCAGTGGGGATGTTATTGGTTTGTGTTCAGTTGTATTTTTAGAATTTCAAACTTATGTATCTTAAATAATAATCATAATCTTAATGTGTGTAATAAGGCCTAATTGCCACGTAACACTCAAAGTGATTAATCATTTGATGAGGTGTACAGCTTGATTAAGGAAAGATGATTCTTTTC
The DNA here is from genome assembly GCA_013400915.1 of Pardalotus punctatus. Classification (NCBI taxonomy): domain Eukaryota; kingdom Metazoa; phylum Chordata; class Aves; order Passeriformes; family Pardalotidae; genus Pardalotus; species Pardalotus punctatus. Next base: position 36,767 of record VZTX01027002.1, on the reverse strand, counting down.
ATCATGAACGTGATGAAAAAAGAAAAGAAAAAAGCTTTCTCCAAAGACTGAAATGTCTTTTCCAAATAATAGGTGGCCTGAACAGCTGATGTGGTGGTGTTTTGTTGGTTTCCCCCTTTTATAGAAACTGAATTATTTTTTGGGCAGTGTTCTGGAAGACAGTCTTTTCCTGTTAGCAGGCAAATCCATGAGAATATCTCAGATTTCTCATTATTGAGGCATCCAACATGTTATTCTGGGCAACATGGATGCTTCCCTTGCTTCTTGCAGCATGGCAGCCTTTCAGCTTCTGATTTTGTTGTTTTGAATTTTCCATGAATCTTTTTGGGTTTAAGCATAATGTACTTAAATAAGTTTGCGTGCACAATAAATATCTATCAAAATGCAGGTCACTAAAATATTGAGTATACTGTGTCCAAAATAAACAAAATAGCTACTGTAACAAAAATAAATAATACAGTTTAATGGGGAATTATAATTTTGCCACAATATTTTACTTTTTGAAGAGTAATCTTCAGTTTGTCTTTGTCGATGTACCCAGCAGCCAGAGTTGCTGCTTTGTCATTCACCTGTGAAATAAAAAAGACTGAGAGTTTTTCATGTCCAGTCAGTCCCATTAACTTAAATCTTTTACTGAAGACATTTTGGTCAAAACCACTCTAATACAAGTTTAGTTTGTACAAATCTGGAAAATGATAGGTGGAGGCTTTGACTTACTAATGACAAAATTAAGAGCCTGTGGCCAGTTCACCCTGACCTTTGAAGGATTCTTCCATTAAACACCTCTGTGTGTTTAATGGAAGATTTATCAGATTAAATAAGAAATAAATGATAAATTATAAAATTATAATTCTATTAATAACAACAACAACAATAATAATAATAATAATAATAATAATTAGACTCAGGCAGAATCCTTTTCCCTTAGGTCCGTGGCTGTTTATATCTTCAACCTGTGGGGAGAAATCACTTGAAGTGCCTCAAATCCAGTTCCAGGAAAGTGGATTTTCCCACAGCCATCCCTGTCCTCACATGTTCTTCTCTTCCTGCATAGGCAAATCTGTGGTTGATGGAAATAATTTAGGATGGCACTTATCATTTTTGCTGGACAATCAGCTATTGACACATGACAACAGTGTGCAAAACCAACTTTGTGTTGTTTGATTGGAAATCTCTGGCTTCTTGCTTGAAATTCTAAATAAGAGCAGTAATATCAGTGACTTTTGAAAAATCTAGGTTTGCTTTATCATTCTCCTTGTTATCCCAAAGGCCCAGCTTTGCTTGCTTTTCTTTTATTCTGTCTACAAACCGGAGCAGATCCGTGCTCTCTGTGCTCCTGATGAACCATCTGGAAACGGTGAAGTTTGGAGAACCTGGGAGCGCTGGGAAAATTAATTGTCTGTAATAGATCAACCTGCTAAACTTCATGCCACTGAGCCACTGATTAATGACCCTTTGAATCAGGTTGTTACTGTGTAATCCTGGATTATTTACACCTAAAATAACAAACTGATGCTTTATGGGGCTCAGGTGATTCCCTGGCATTGCCTGACTCACCAGAAATGGGGATTTTATTGATGCGCCATATGGGACACAGATATTCTCAAATGCTACCAAAATGAAGACTTAAATACGTCTTTCATGTTTTCTCTCATCCTTTTTTATGGATGGAGTTTTTAGTTCTTTGCTTTCTGTGTCCAGCTGAAAGAACAGAAGTCACATTTCCTACTTAGAATATCGAGCAATCCTGTTCACACTGAGGCTCTTCTAAAACAATACACAACATATTTTTTTTTCCTTCCTGGATTTTTTTTTCCTCTGTAAGTTAAACAAAATGTTAAGTACTTTGAGAGGATGATTGAACAGACCATTTTGGTAAATGACTCTGACCTTGTCATTTACTTTAAAATCAGGTTTTACATCCAGACCGTATTCTTGTTCCATTTCACTGAGGATGTTCTCAATTTGCAGCCTGTGCGTATGTTTGTTTTAAAATTTTCCAGCAATTTGAAAGCTGTATGTAAATAGCTGCCTGTGGAGGAAAAACATTTAAAAAAAAAATTTGAAAAAAAAAGGCAAAAAAAAAGCAGTGAATACTTTTAGGCAGGTGGATCTTTGCCACAGATGCATATTGGAATAGCAGTGGTAGTTGTGTGATTCTTTCCCACAATTTTTAAAATTGAATTTCAGTATTTTTGTTCCTAAATCAGAATTGCTGCTGTGGAGGTGAGGAAGAGGGAATGTGCCTACCCTGTAATTTCTGCAAACTGTCCCCAGTCTGCAGGCTGAGCAGCTTTTCTTTATAAAGAGCTGCAATATAACTTCAAATTCACTAATTGTGTTTTGGCTGGCGGTAGACTGACACACTTCCAGAATACACCGTTTCCAGAACTGCACAAACAAGTTGTTTTTCCAGCCCATTTCCAATGGGATTTACATCCCACCCATCATCTGTCACTGTGGCAGTGGCACCATTAAGTGACGAATAGCAAGGGGGTAAAAGTTTTAGGCTTTCCAGAATTTCCCCATGTTTCATCTTTTCTTTTTTTGTGTCCGTGTTTTGTTTTCATTTTTATTTTCCTCTTGGACTCACCACGAAACATTAGATCATTTTTGTGCTGAAGGCTTTGCTTGCTCCTCTGAGCTCTGCTTTCTCTCGGTGTTGGCCCAGCACATTTTATTTATTTTCCTCAGACTTGGAGAAGTACTTTGTGTGCTATTCAATAGTTGTCTAATACAGTAGGGGCTGATTGATGCAGGAGGAGCTCCCTGTGAGATCCTGGTCCTAAAGATTGTCTTGGGTGATTTAAAGGGCACTTAAAACTTGGAACAAGTCTTACATATGTGTTCTGGGGCCTTATGCAATTGATAAGAACAAGCAGTGGTGCTTGGCAAAGATGTAACATTATTAAACTTTGTCATTTATGGGTTTTTTTCCAGTCCATATCTGCCCTCATCTTTGCATCCCAAAATTCAGATTTCACAGTAAAATAGATTGTCATCCTAACCAAAGGCATGTGATATAGCTGTTCTTTTTTTTTTCCTTTTTTCTGTAATTGCTACTACTGCTGTATGGAAATGTTCTGCCTGTAAATCAGCTGGAGCTGGAATGGACATAGTTCCCTCTCTATGCACCCATTGTAATAGTCAAAAAATAAAATAAATATATATAAAATTAATGACATTATTTGAACAACACTGCCATGCATTTGTAACCTAAAACATTTGAAGCCATGTGGTGGGCTCCATGTGTAGTTAATGCCACGAGGAAGACTTTAATAATGCCATAAGGGGCATTGCATCTTCATAAAGATTTTTTTATTCTTGAATTTATATCTTTAAAATATGCTTTTTGAGATAGTTTTTTTGTTGTTAATATAGTCTTTATTATGCTGGCAGCCTATTTTACCTTTAAACCTGTACCGTAGATTAATGCTGTGCACGCAGCAAGTGTAAAGAGAATTAATTCCCTGTTTGTGAGCGCATTCAGGCTGAGCAGGAGTCTGGTGAATTACCACGTTCAGAGCCGTCAGCAAGGAGTGATTTCCACAGGCATTTTTCACCTTTTCCCTGTTCTCAGCTGGTCACAGCAGAGCCAGGAGGGTTTGAGAGGCTCCCCGAGGAACGACCCCAAATCCGCGTCCAACGCTGCCCTTATCCGCTGCTGCTGGGAGCCCTGGCAGTGGGGAGGGAAAATTACATTTCCTGGAGGGAAAATTACACTTCCTGGAGGGAAAATTACACTTCCTAAGGAGCTTTTTGGTTCAGGAGCTGAAGGCAGAGGCTCTCAGACTCCCCAGAAGGCGCAGCAATGCGGGTGCTGCTGCCACTGGACAGCAAAGTGACAAATGTCCCGCGAGTGAGTCTCGTTTGGGTGCTGCAGGACTCGGCCTCTGCCCTGTCTGCATTTTTATTCCTGTGTAAAACTGACTGGAATGTTAAAGACAGGAGAAAGCCTCATTTGAATGAACAAGCGTTCGTTTTAATTCACCCTTTATTTTTTTTTTTGGAAGGCATTAGTTGCAATTAGGGATGCTCCAACCGGCTAAATTTAATCATCTGGCTGGAACTTCTGAGGCAATTACCACGAGTGTTCATTATTCTTCAAAGTTCCTTCATCAATTTCTTAAAATATAATTTATTTATTTATTTTTGTGAGGGGCTCTCATTTCTTCAATGAGTAAACATATTGTGGAAGACTTTTTAATAAATAATTTAATATTTTAAGCTCCATGGCTGCTTTTCATGTTGCCCACTGACCACTTCAGTTAAAATGAACTAGAATTTCTCCCCCAGCCTAGAAATCCAAAGTGTCTTTTTATATCCAGTTTTTGGTAACATTTTGTTCTACAGCTAAATTATAATTTAAGTTCCTATTATAATTAGCATCCTCTGATTTTAAGAATGTTGAACCATTAGAAATGCTCCAGCAGCTTAGAAGATTATGTAGTGTATAAGCCAGCTGGCAAACACTAAAAATGGAATATCTGTTGTGATGGTCTTGGAAACGGCAGAGTCCCTCTCTTGTATTTGGGTGCATTTTTAGGTTTCTGATTCCTCCACAATAAAGCGCACAAGCCATTTTAATTGAATCATTTCTAACATTTGGAAAAATTTTTCCTTTCCCATCTTGACATTTTGAATATTTGAGATGTGGAAAACTGTCAGCAATTGGGCTGCATAGTCTATTTGTTTGGTTTTTTTCCCCTGAAGATCCCTCTGCATGTCCTACACTGAGTTCCCTGCTGTGCCGTTGTCTGCTCAGGTTTTTCCTGTCCGACAAACCTGGCAGAGGCAGCGTGAGCGAGGCTGAGCTGAATTTGTGAATGAAAGGATATTTCATATCACAAACCCTGCTCAGCTCAGGGCAGGCTCTGGGCAGGTGCATTTTGCTCAGTTGTTCTGTGGTTTGGGTTTTCTCCACAACCCCAGCTCCTTATTCACAAAATAATTCCTCTGAACTCAGAGCCAGTGCTGGTCCTGAGTGTTCCCTCGTTGTGTGGAGAGTTAAACTGAGCTCTGTCTGCTGCAAGAATAAAACCTTTGCTTATTTACGTGGTAGGGCTGGCAGTGTTGACTGTGTATTTATTTTATCCACTTGAATTCCTCCGTAACTCGTATGTGTGAGTCTGATTATTTGTCAGTTGTGATCCAGGCAGGTCATGAGCTGCTTTTGTCTTACAGTCATGCACGATCAATAACGGAGCGAGCAGCTCCTGACAAATATTAAATGAATTTTGGCATCTTCCTGCTGGCAAATTGCTTGTGAACAGATGGCAAAACTTTAAGATTTAGTCAAACATCAAAGTTTTTCCTATTACACCACCTGAAACAATCAGATCTGAAGCCAGTTGAGTAAGTGTAAATTTACTGCCAATGTGTGGTGGAATAATTTATGCTCTTCAGTCTTGTAGATGACTTGAATGCATAAATACCAACTTTTCAGCAAAGGAAGAATTTAGGAATGTGAGAGTTCTATATCAGTGTGGCTGTTGGGTTGGTTAGATCAACCTGTGCTTTCATGAACTTTGGCCCCTATTTAAAGTCTGATCTAGCTCCCACTGAATTACAAAGTCGTTACTTTTAATGGAAAATGCATTTATTTGTGTTCTCTAGTGTGTTTGTTCTCTCTATGATGACACAATCCAAATCTCAGGTGCATTTCACAGGCTGAGTGTGATGGAGATGTGAAGCCCCTGGTGCCCTGCAAGTCCTGTCATGAGCTGATATTTAAGTTTTTAGTGGCAAAATATTTATTGAAGTGAAATACACATTAAGTAGATACAATGATTTATTTAAAAATATATACATATATATTTAGATATATATATTTATATGCAGAAATGTTTTATGAATAGGATAAAAATAGCAGAAATTTTAATGTAAAGTTAAACATTTTTCCCTGCTTCTTCTGTAAATAAAGCATTTTAACCTTATTCTTTATCAGTGCATTTCCAGGGCATCGCTTCAGACCTTCATTTCCTCAGTGCAAACGGTGCTCGGGGGTACAAAGGATGCAGATGGAGATCCACTGCTATGTGATATTTTGATGAGAATTTTTGCTGTTTTGGTGAGAATTTTGAATGAGAGGGGAAACAGCTCAGGTTGAGAAGCAAACAAAACCTTGGCAGGGGCGGTGTTTTGCGTGACAGCATTCCAAGGTGTTGTGGGGGAATTGGCAGCAGGACCTGGGTTCTGCCTGAGCTCCTTCACTCCCAGCTTTGCCCAAGACAATGTTCAGAAAAAACTCTTCAGTGAGATGACTTGAATTGATTTTAATTGCTAACGATCTTCTTGTGTTTTTTAGTTTGTGGGATTTTTTTTGTTTGTTTTTTTTTGTTTAATTAGTCGAGAGAGTAGGAAACATCCAAGAAATACATTATTGTATAGTCAAGAAAGGAACTGGATTTAAAACCCACCACCTTTTTGTACATTTTTGCATTTACGTGGGGTTTTATCCAGGATAACTATCTCCATTGCTGATTTATCATTGAGTATGGAGTAATTGCAAATTAAATGTTGTCACTGAGGCAAAAGCAAGGAATGGGACAGGTGGATTTAGATGAGATCAGACTTAAAACTAGAGGCTGCCTTGGTAAACTCAGCCACTGCTTCAGTGCTGAGGGGAAACCAACGTGGAGATGCCAAGGGAGAATTGCACAAAGCAACTAATGATGTGCATTTCCATTCCCTCCTGTTCTTCTGTGGACTTTGAAGAATCTCAGTCTTTTAAAATTCCAAGATACATCTCTGACTGTGCATGATAAATTTGTGATTATCTAATCCAATTTATATGGTAACAGGGTAATTTCTTTATCCTCTGCATTACAATTCGTGTCCATGATTTGGTAGTTCCCTGTGGAGGAGAGGCTCTTTTATAGGGTGCTTAAATCTGATTCTAATTTAACATAAAATCTAAAAGAATGGGGAAGCTTATAAAATAATGCTTGATCACTGGCAATAACCACAGGGATTTTTTTAAAGGGAACTGTAAACAAATTGTTTTCAGCAACACCACAATGCAATGAACATATGGTAATGAAGTGATGATAAATTTTAATTTATCAAGCCTTGATGACCATTCCAGGTGACCTGCGCTGTGCATGAGAGGGTTGGGAGAGAGTGGGATTTGTGTGCTCTCAACACCCAGGATCACACCTGGGATCTGTTTTCACTAGGAAAATGATGGAATAAGGACAGGGTGTTGGGAGGCTGAGGAAATGGAATCATGTCCTGGCTATTCCGTAATTCATCCTCTAGGATCTCCTGAACGTGGGGAATGCGGGTTTGGAGAGAGAAAGAGGCAATAAGGAGGAACATCATGAGGTGAATGTGGGGCCTGTGTTGACAAGACAAAGAGTTTGGGGAGAAGATTGTGGAGGCGGTCTTGCAGAATTGGAGCTGGGTGTTT
>VZTX01027002.1:0-21354 GCA_013400915.1 Pardalotus punctatus | reverse complement strand
CCTGTGGTGAAGGTGAAACTCCCTGTCTGTTATTTGCACTGGGATTTTTTGCCATGTCTGTAACCTGAGCAGTGAATTTGGATAATAAACTTGAAAAGCTCTCCTTGCTGAATGCAGATAAGAAGAGGTTCTGCCCTTTTGGACACTGAGTTAGACAACAAACTGAACAATAACCCAAAACCTTGAAGTTCCAGTCCTTTGGCTCACAAATACTTGAATGATTTTATTCCAAGGTCTTTGCCTGAACCACTGAACTACCAAAAAACCATTTTTATTCATAGTATAGCAGAGACAGCCACAGTCAATACTCCAAGTGAAGATTTAGGCTTTTGGGAATGTCAGTGTGTCTGTCTTTCTCTTCACTGTCCATCATCTATGCTTGGAATCAGCAGCCACCCAAATCTCCTATTTGCAAACTTTTTTCTGTTTTTGATCTGGGTTTTCCGATGTGCTGGAATGAGCTGTACCCATCTGGAATTGTGGCAAATTAAAATGCAGCCTCTGTGTAACCTAAGCTCATCCATACCCAGGATTCACCAGACTTTGTTTAAACATCTTTTTGAGGTGAGAGTGGACAAGCACAAACACCAGGGCTTGGGAGGAGCCTTTTCATGAATCAGAGCTGGGATCCTGCTAAATCAGCCAGAGCCCATTTGCCTCTGGTATTCCAAGAACTTTCTGGATCCTCTGTCATCTGACCTTGCCATTGTCCTTGAAATCAAGATTTCTGATTATACACTGTAAATGTTTGGCCAAAATGTATGGTTTACACTTTTCTTTTTTCTATTTTGCGCAGTGAGGCCTTTGCTAAAATTTGGATCTGATCAGTGTTTATGAAGATTTTCACAGGAATATTATTTTTGCTGTTCATAATTGCTGAAGCAGCGACTACTTTAGGGAATGCTGGAAAAGTCTTTCAATAGTTGTTAAATCCCAAACAAAATAAGGATGCAGAGCCCCCAACCTTGATATTTAAATTACAATTTATGCTTGGCATGGCACCTTGAGCTCTGCATGAACAGTGATTGTTTATATTTGAGATTATGGTTAATTTAAGATCTAAATTAAAGGGGATGTGTATATATAGAGTCTATATATTAAGTGTTTTAATGCCACATAGCAGAGGATTTAAACTTTGGATTGAAAATTGGGCAGGTCATGAGATCCTGCGCTGAAATTTCAGTGTTTTGAGGCAGAACAGGATGGTTGGTGCTTATCTTGTGTGGGCTTTTTTCTGAAAAGCGTTTGCCACCTTGTTCTGCCTGAAAGAGAGCACATGTGGGATAAAGAAGGTGTTTTAGGCAGCAGGATATTGGTCATGGTATTTCTGTTTTACCTGCCTGTTCACCTTTTAGGACACATGGTTATTTTACTTCTTAAAGAGGTACAGAGACACTCTAAACTCCCCTCCTCCATCACCTTCCCTTTGAAGAGAAAAACCAGATCTCCACAAACTGTGTTTTATTTTCCCCAGTAATCATTTGTAGCAATACCTAGCGCTTTCAAAATAAGCTTTTAAGGTGTCAGTTTTGCTGCTGCACCTTTTGATTCACTCTCAGCTGGATTTACTGACTCCTTCAGTGCCCAAGAAATGCTGCCTTCACTATTAATTGTGTTATTGAGTATTACCCTGTACACTCACTGGTATCTTAAGATATCATACAGTCAGATAGACTTATTGTAGTAATAAAAAATACATTGAAGTTGTGGTGTGCTTCAGATTCTTTAGTCACAAGAGGCATCACATTCAGAATGTGAAAATTAATATCCACCCTCATAGCTTATTTATAACCTATGTTGTTCAGGTATTAATACTCAATAATTAATTTTTAATAATGTATACACCATTGCAATTGACTTGGAAGGAGACGACATTCCCTTTACCTTTCCTATAACAAAAATATTTCTGGAAATAAATACCCTACAGGTTTAATGGCTATATGTGATGTCTGCGCTCAGCTGATCTGCTTGGTGAGCAGGAACATGAGAAAGGAATTGCTTAATTTTCTTCCTTACATATGAAAATACCCAACCTAGCTGGATTAAATCACTCATTTTTAGCATTTGTTAAAACAAGTCTGTGACAGGAATTGTGTAGCTGCGGAATTAAGAGCACACAATTAGGTGATGCTTAATGCCTGTGAACCTAACCCTCCTTTAGAAAAACCTGTGTCCCCCACCATGTTTGTGTGTTTAAAAGAGATAAAATAAGTCATCTTCTACAGTGATCCTCCCCACTCATTCCCTAAATGCCTTTTAAACTTTTATATTTGTTCCTCTAATGGAAGAGGGATTCTTAGTTCAGTTAGATGAAATCAATCAACAGACTCTGCTTCTTGGAGAAATTATATTATTGGAGAAAATATATTATTATGCTTGGAGAAATTATATCCTCTAAAAACAAACAAAACCAAGAGTTTACCTTGGAAAAAATCGAGGAAAGCTGTTTCTTGATCCTGCAGGTTTTTTGCTGGGGAATCAAGGTTGTGTCCCATGGTGCTGAAACCTTTACACTAAAAAGATTATGGGCACCAAATCACTAGGGGAAATTGAGGACATGAACTGTTCTGGGAGCAAATATACACAGAGTCACAAGGAGAAAAAGGAGATAAGTGCAGAAAACACAGAAGATTGAAGGTCAGCCTGATCACACTTTCAGAGTATGTAAAGGAAAAGATATTAGTGGTGGAGATTTGAACTTTTCTGGAGACAGAAGATTTAGAGGCCTTAATGGGAACATCAGTTTTTTGCTGTGCATGGAGAGCACAGAAATCCTTCTCATGGATGTGCATAAAGTCATCAAGGAAAGGGAGATTTAGGCAGCAGCAGCTGTAACTTTAAAGGAACCTTTTAACTTACTGTTTAAAGACACATTGGGGATGGCTTAGTCCAGGGGGGTTTAATCAAAAAGAAGAGATTCAGGCAGATGTTGATCCCAGCAAACTGCCCAGCCTGGGCCCTCTGCCCTTCCCTAATGGGATCAGCTGCTGCTGCTTTGCCAAGTGCAGCCCCCAAAATGCTCCCATGGACGTCACAGCTGGCACGAGACCCAGGCCTTTAGGATGGATTTTTGCTGTTGTTTTGAGGAAACGGTTTTGGTTTCCAGCAATATGTTCAACATTGCTGCATTTTGGGGGAGTTCCAGCCCTTTCAGCTCTTGTTCCATCTTGTTTAGCTTGAGCTGTCTGGGTTATTAATGATAATACAGCCAACCTGGAGTGCTTTTCCAGGTAAAATTTGCATGAAACACTTTTTTCAAGCTGAAAAATCGGGACTTTAGGAGCATTCCAGAGATGACATTTCAGTGCTGGCCTGGGGCCAACACGTGAGTGGAATCATTCCCAGCGAATTTAACGCGTTTAGTCTGAAGGAACTCACAAAAAGGTGTCCACTGCCCTTTCTTCTAAACAGAAAAAGCAACAAATGATTGGCACCATGGGGTTATGGTGGCCTGGAAATTTTTTCATAAATATCAGCAGCTGTTTATGACAAACACAGACATCTGTGGTAGAATCTGCTTTGCGTGTGTGTACAAGCCTGCAGTGGTTGGTGGTTACATGGTCAGAAATGATCCACAGCAATTACAGATTTCTTTCAGCAGAGAGAGGTGGGGACTGTTGGAGTCACCAGGAGGTGGTCAATGTCCTTTAGAGCTGGTCCTTTTTGCTGCAAATAAAAACCAATTTTCAAGAAGCAGTCGTAGCGGGCTCATTCTGCAGTTGAGAAAAGGCTGTTTTGTAGAAATTGCCCGCGCCTTTGTAAATGAATGAAAAGAAAAAGGAAACATTTGGTCACATGAGAAAGCTCATCCTGCAGGTCTCTAATATTGCTAAACAATCTGCTTGATTATACATTAAGATTACTGACAAATTATGAGTGTTTAGTGATTGTCTTGAGGAGTTTGGTTACAACTGAGCCCCTGTTTTGTTATTGAATTATTGCTGTTGTTTTTGGGGACTGGACTGCCTCCTTCTCACTGATTATCTTGCACTGACACCTCCTTGTCCTGCCTGCACGTCCTATTGATGTGGTTTTTCACCTCTGGTAGATCTGATATTTGAACTCTTGTTACATGTTGTAGTCAGTCTAAAGAGTTGGTTTGAGGAAATATCACTTAAATTTCTGTTTACTGCTCTTTCTCTAGAAATTCACCCATAGTATTTTTTGTTATGGTGACATCTATGATGGGGAGTAGTAAACTAAGAGTAATTAAGCTAAAATACAATATTTATAATACATAATTATGATTTTTCTGTATCATGGAACTACATAGAAACTTAATTAATAAAATCATCCATTGAGTTCTAAGTCCTGGACCAAAAAGCTGGATATTAATTAAATGACAATGGGACATATAAACAATAAAGCTTCATTGGACAGGAACAACTACTTGTACTATAAGAGAAATAAATTCCAATGCATTGTCTGAATTGCATTTATTTACACCTTAAAGGATAAATTATCCTTCTTATAATTTGAAAATCTTTGAATTAACTGAGGGAGAGAAAATAAATGCATAAAAGGCAACTTCTTGACAGTCTTGTCAATACACGCTTGGAACTGACAACATGAGAAATTATGGTATCAACCTAAAAAATGGGACTCCTTGGGGCTCTGAAAACACGAGATGAAGATGATAACATCAGTGTGCCAGAGCTGTGATATATGAATCCCCCAACCATCATAGAATAATCAATGACTGCCACATGTATGACACTTTGTATGTGTGTATAAAAAAGCATAAATAAGTGTTACACTGCTCTGAGCAGCAGGGGAGAGCAGAATTGATGTATTTCTTAACCCTGCTCCTTGGCAAATGAGCACAAAGGTGGATACAAAAAACTCTCACCGGGTTAAGAGAATTCTGTAGGCAGTTTTAACTTGGGCAATACTCTAAGGGCAGGATCATAATTTAATGAGCTTTTTACAAACGTGTTCATCTTGTACTTGAGAACAGCGGGCAAAATTGTGGAAAGGAACTTCAGTTTGATGGAATTAAGAAAGAAACTGGAATATGCAAGGGGAAGAAAAATTGCTATTAAAGAAATGAGCAAATGTGGCTCTGCAGTCCCCAGACAAACTTCAGATATGCTGGGACTTTATGTGAGGACACAGCACTGCTCTGGCTCTGCTGGTATTTTTCCTAAACTGGACTTTTTTGGGGTTTATGTACTGAGGGTGTGTATGGGAACCTTGTTCCACCAGGTCTCTGAGTCTTCACCCAGATTCTGCACAGTTTGTAGCTTCTTGGGATTTTCCATCCAGAAAAGTGTCTTGAAACCGGTTTTGGCTGACTCAGTAAAGGTGGAGAAGGATAAGTTTTTTGACCTCTGTTCATTTTGGGTTCCTGCTTTTAGGACTTGGGCTCCTGCTCATCTGCTTTGCATGACAAAGCTTCAAAAAGCTGAGCAGATCCTTCCTGGTGTCCAGACAATGTGGATTGAGGATCCCATGCTGATTCTCCAGGATTCAGCTCCCTGCAGGTGACGTTGCTGCTTCCTGCAGTTTTGGGATTCACGAGGCTCTGGGATCAATCCGGATCCCCTTGCTGGGGATGGCACCGTGCTCTGTGAATGCTGATGACTGTGTTGTTGTGCCTTTGCTCTTGGATCCCTTTCAAAAGGAAGGTCTGGCCTAGGATTTTCCATGGATGAGACCCACGAAAATTGGAGGGAATAAAGCGGCATCAGGATTGAGGCATTGCCTGTAACCCAATCACTGGGAACACCGGCTGGTGCTGGCTCAACAGGCTTTTTGTGTTTCACTCCTCAACTCAGCAAGCTCCTTCATCATCCCTGACACTTTAAATGAATATCAGCATTGGGCTGGCTCCTGCTCCAGTTTCAAATGTCAAATGGATGAAAAAGCCTCACCTGAACTGTCTCCCTGGTGTTTGACACCAGCAGAGAAGGTGAACACAGGACGGGCGTGTCCTTTTCCAGGCCTGGGGATGCTGGTGAGGGCAGGGATGTTTGTGTGGCAGGGCAATGCCCCAGGGATCCCCTGCTGATGTTTCAGTGCTGCAGCACACACCCCTGATAAGATCCTCTGTTATTTTTCATTTAACAGGAGCGACAGCAGCGCGTGAGATGAGATGCATTAATTTTGGCTCGTTTCTCGTGCAGAGGTTTTTGTGAAGTATCCGGGGCCTCGCTGCCAGGTTTTGTCACTGCCATTTCCAGGTGGGCTGGGAGGGCTCTCTCACAGCCACATCCTGCATTTCTGTATCACCTTCCCTTTCCAAGAAGCACAAAACGGTTGCTAATTAGAAAGGATTAATTCCCGGTGGAATCAGTGCAGATATTCCTGGGATACACCTGGGAGAAAGGAGCACTTAATCCACTGCTACAGGAAGAAGAATCAGAATCCTGTGAATTTCAGCCTTGAACAGCAACAGTCACTGCACAGGTGCTGAGAGGAAATAAACCCAAACCCAATTATGACAGTTGGTGAGAGAAGGCTTTCTCATCCCCACCCAGGTAAAGGATGTTATTTATTAAAATAAATAACAGAGAAAAGAAAATAAAAATAATTCTTAGGGATTTGGGGAGGGGTGCTACTCTATCCAGTTGGATATCTCTGTTTTAGAGTGACATCATGCCGTGCTGGAGAGCATTAGTTAAGCAATTGCTCATGCTGAGGCATTCGAACCAGTGTGGTGCTTCACACTTTGCTTTCCCCGGCAAGTATTGCTCTGTAATTTGTTTTTGCACTCACATATTGTGTGGTCTCTGTAAAGTCACCATCAAAAATCGATCAGTGCTGAACTTGGGCCTCCAAATGCATGCAAAAAAACCCAAAAAAACCTGGCAACATTTGTCTCATGGCAACGGCTCTTGAGCACAGTGAAGGATGGTGGAGAGGAGATTTCTTTGTTTCACACACACCGGGCATTCATGTTTTCATGTTCCAGTCTCCCTCAGGTAAATCACCTCCCACCTCCAAAAATTGTGTAGATATTCAGTATTTCTTAAAAGCGTTATTAATTAGGCTGAGTCGTATCACTTGTAGTGGTCTTGTTAAGGGCTGAATTTGGGTTCATTTTCTCTTTGCTGTCAGACATTGTGAGTTGTGCCCTCCCCACACTTTGCCAGGGTAAAGCAGCATCCTGAAAGGCCAGGATTCAATGTTGATAGAAACATTTGCTGTTGTCTCACTTCAGTTATTCCGATCCCCATGGCAAAAGAATTGTTCCTACTGTTTTTATTTTCCACTTGTTTAATTTCACTATTATCTCTCATTTAAAAAAAAATCCTTAACCTTACATTTTTGCTTTTAAAGTGACATTTTTACATATTTTCTCATGATATTTTGTTAATCTTGTTGTTTGTGGAGTTTTGTGCTCTTTGTGAGTCTGTTCTGAGCGTTGATGAAGCAGACCTTGAGTATCCTTTTTTTTTTAAAAAATGTGTATTTTTTTACACTATCCAATCCTGCTCAGCAAGGTTTTCAGTGTGTTTGTGTTCGCTATGGGGAGTGGGAAGATGCAGAGAAAAATACACAAGGAGCAAAATGGGTTGGAATTGAAAAATGGCAATTTGAAGGTGCAGCCTGGGCACAGAACTTGGCATTTTGGGTGGAATTACATTTTTTTGAATAGCCCTGTACCAGCCACCAAAGTCCACCATGGTTACTCCTCTAGAAAGGGTTGTGTGCCATTTTGAAGGCATCAGGAAAATCCACATAATTATCGAAATGCTAAATGCTGTTATCGAAACCTGGCTGAGGTTTGATAGCTCAATTCCTGCTGGGCAGGCAGAGCTAACAATTCCTCCTGGCAGGGATTGGGTTTCTCTCTCCCTGTGCTTGGAGGGATCCTTAAAAAACCCCCAAACCACCAGTGATGGGAATTATTGCGCAGTTCTGCAAATCCATCCCAAACTTTATGAGGGCGTCTGGATTTTTTATGGGGTGGTTCCTCCATCAGCCCTTCCCTGGCGTGCCAAGGATTTATTGTGTTTTTTTAGGTGTGAACAGAGCCCTGAGAGGGGGCAGTGATTTGTCACAGATCCCAAGAGCAGCCTCTGGAGGAACAAATGTCTCCCAGGCCCCCAGGCTGTGGGGAAATCCCAAAAAGCTGATTCCTGCTTCCCTTGAATGATCATATTTCCTAGTGCAGTGCTGGTCAGCTTCTCATTCTGCAAAAATAAATAGCACTGAAAATGTAGAATATTTAAAAGATGGCCTCCCCTGAATACTCCTGATGGCTATTGAGACAAGTCAGCTCTTTCAGTTCTCTTTTTTTTTTTTTGCATGGGTTCCTTTTTTTCCCCCAGATTTTTCTTTCATCAGTATTTCTTTTTCTAAAATATTAATCATATTTGATCTTTCTGTAGCTTGTAAGTTACTTTAAAGTTAAGAGGAAAATGATTAATATTTTCATGAGTGAATGTGTTGAATTAATGTTCTTATCATTAAGAAGGGTGACAGAGGTTTAGGTTAATGTATTTATTTGTGCATTAATGTAGCCTCAGCACTTATTTTGTCTGCCAAAGTTTCTAAGTATCAATTAGAAAATATATTCAAAGGGAACTTGATTTCCAGTGACTGTGCATAATAAATGGACATATGCTAAATATAATTACATATTTAAATGCATTAAACTGCAAGAATGATTTGGGATATTTCAGCAAAGCTCAGTGAAGAACTGTGGCAACTATCTGCAGTAATTGCTCTGGATTTAATTGTACCATTAAAGGCATGAGTGTTTATATTGTAAAAATATAATCTGATTTAGGGAGAACTTGCAAGAACATGGCAAGTAATTGTAAGTTTTCTATAACCAGTGTTATTTGTGTAGCAGCACAGTGATATCCCTGTTCTGGTGGCAAGAGGAGAAGTTCCAGTAAGATATCATTTATATTCATAAAGAACTTATTTTCTGGAGGCATAACATGCTTGAGATGGACTGGATTAGATTTTCCGATCTCCACATAAGCAAAATATCCTTGGGGGCTTTTGTTCAGATCATGTAGGGGAAGATGGTCACAGAAGGAAAGCTCTGTCTGACAAAAAAGTATTGCCAAATAATCTTTGTGTGGAATTAGTGCTTTCAGAAGGTAAAATATAAATGAAAGGACATCGAGAACTCCAGCCTTAGCCCTCAGAATCAGAGACACTTGAAACCCAGCCCATGGCTGCCTGAAATATTTCAAAATGTTCTTTTCTGTGCACAAGGTGCTTTAAAGTGCAAACAGGCTCAGGAAGTAGAATTTGCCACCACTTCTTTTTCTAAAACAACTTCCATCACTTTTTTTTTTTTTTTTTAGATTAGATACAAAACTGGAAAGCAAAGTAAACAGAAAGACAATTTGACATAATGCTGAATTTCAGCACTGTGCCACCGAGCCATCAAATCAGCAATAGGGGCTTTGTTTCCGTGTTCTTTCTTGTTTTAAAAACCCATTCAAGGTCATGGTTTGAATAGAAAAGTAATTGGATTTGAGACACCATATGTTGTGGGACGCTTATGGCATCCCTAATGAACGTTATAGGCTACTACTTCCAAAAAAATGTTGACATTAGCATTGGAATGACTGTTGACACGAAAACTTTCATTAAGAGAAACATCTTGAAGTCAATCTCATCTGATTTTTTTTGCTTTCTCTCCTTCACCCATCACGATAAGATGCCCACCCCGAGACACCAAGGGCTTTGCTTGCCTCGCCTGCCACCATCACTCACCAGGCTTTACTGCCCTCGCCCAGCGCCTCCTGATTCACGGTGACAAATCCTGCGCTGTAAAAACACCAGATTCCACTGCCGAGTGTCTCCTGTTAGTCATTTCCCAGGATTTATGGGGCTGCCTGCACAGAGCGTTATTCCTGCGCTCTGTTTTGTAAATCAACGAAAGGTAAATTCTGGTAAAAGAAAATTTTTTTATTTTTTTTTTAGGCTGTGAAGTTTGGAGAAGTTTCTGTGTTTGTCTCGGTGTTTTTGTTTGAGAAGCATGAAGGTGATGTCAGATTTTTTTCCTTCTTCCTCTGTGGTGTAATTTGAAGAATCCTTTATGTAAGGAAGCTTAGTATCATTTTTTGTAGGACCTGTTCTTCTCCTAAGTGTCCCAACTTTCTCATTAACTTGTGAAAATGATCATACAACTTCAACTAAAGAACAAATATAGGAAAAAGAACTTGATACTGTTATTCTGAGATGTTAACATAGAAGAGGTAATAAAACATCAAAAAAATTCACAGTAATCATTCGAACAAATATTATAAAGAAGCAAGTAGGGACAGTCCAACCATCTAACCCCACTCCTGCTTTGAGATGTTAATTTTCTCACCCATTTCATGTGGGTAGCAAGATCCCATTCCTTTCCACGTGTGTGGGAACCCAGACCGTGCTGGAACTGCTTTATCAGCCAACCTCCTTTGTCTAGTTTGGAATTTTATTTATGTGGTGAAAAATCAGACAGCGCTGAATAACAGATCTTTAGTAGAAATAACCTGTTTATTAGAAGATTTGGTGAATTACACCTGCTTTAGGCATTCTTTTGGGGGTTTTTTGTTTGTTTATTTTGTTGTTGTTGTTTTAGTGGGTTTTTTTTGTTTTTTGCTTGCTTGTTTGTTTGGTTGGTTTTTTATGGGAGAGTTTTTTTCTTTTTTGTGGGGTATTTTTTGTTTTTGTGGTTTTTTTTGTATGTGTGTCTGGTTTTGGTTTTTTTGGGTTTTTTGGTGGGTTTTTTCAGTTTTTTTGGGGTTTTTTTGTTTTTTTGTTTGTTTTGGGGGTTTTTTGTTGATTGTCTGTTTTGTTTGTTTTTTGAGTTTTTTTGTGTCTGTTTTCTATTTTATTTCCTTGGCTGTATCAGCCTTCCAAAAGGCAGAGCTGTGATATTTCAATATTTCAGCTGAGATTGTTTAGCCACCCTGCAGAAACCTCACATGGGACAACAACTCCATCCTCTGCCATTTCCTACGCTCACAGGAAAGTTTTTCCCTCCGAGGAAGTTCTGTCTCTTTGTAAGCCAAGCAGCACATGAGGAGGGGGAAGAGCCAATTTCTGAAAGCTGAAATTATTCCACAATTTTTCACCCTCTGTATTCTCAATTACTCAGGAATTCATCAAGACTTTCAAAAGCCAAAGTCCTGTTGGTCTGGAGCTTGGGCTGCACAATTTTAGATCTCAGGAGGAGCTGTTTGCTTTTCAGAGCTCACAAGGTTTCAGGAGAGGCCACTGCTTGCAGCCGGGCAGTTTCAATTTTAGTTTCAGTTTTAGTTTTAGTTTCAGTGATTTGGTTTTATTTTCAGTGATTTGGTTTCAGTTTCAGTGATTTGGTTTTAGTTTCAGTTTTAGTTTTCATTTCAGTGATTTGGTTTCCATTTCAGTGATTTGGTTTTAATTTCAGTGATTTGGTTTCCCTTTCAGTGATTTGGTTTCCGTTTCAGTGATAGTTTTACTTTCAGTGATTTGGTTTTCATTTCAGTGATAGTTTTACTTTCAGTGATTTGGTTTTCGTTTCATTGATAGTTTTATTTTCTGTGTTTTGGTTTTTGCTTCAGTGATTTGGTTTCCATTTCAGTGATTTGGTTTTCATTTCAGTGATAGTTTTACTTTCAGTAATTTGGTTTTCGTTTAATTGATAGTTTTATTTTCAGTGTTTTGGTTTTTGTTTCAGTGATTTGGTTTTCGTTTCAGTTTTCGTTTTATTTTCAGTGATTTAGTTTTAGTTTCAGTGTTTTGGTTTTCATTTCAGTGATTTGGTTTCAGTTTCAGTGATTTGGTTTCCATTTCAGTGATAGTTTTACTTTCAGTGTTTTGTTTTTCGTTTCAGTGTCTCAGCTGCCCATCAGTGTGCGAGGAGCACAGGCAGCAGTTGGGTGAAATGTTTGTCAATGAAGTTCCACTTTTGTGTTTTTTTGCAGCTCGAGGAATGCAGATATAAATAAATGTTTAATGAGCGAGGCCTCCAGTATTGTGAAACTTTGGCATGAATGTCTGAAAATGTCAGTAGTACTCCTGTTGCTGTCAAATTTAAATTATGTCTGAAAGGAGGCAGCGAGCTGAAATCAGCCTGCTGCTATATTGCTGCATCATTAAGGGGAAAACTCAGGACAGAGGGAAAAAATAAATCTTTTCCACTTGTGATTCTCCTAAATTCTGTTTTCTGCTGTCGTGCTTATGACTTTCTACGTTGTCTTAACATTCCTTCATAAGATTTTTATCGTATATTTGAATATTAATAAGATCTTTCCTCCTCACGTTGACATATTCCCACTTCTTTACCATGTGGGGTTTACAATCCCTTTCTCATCCAGCACTTTAAATCTGGCACTTCTGCAGGAGCCCTTTGGAGCAGCTCTGCAGGGATGAACTTCAGGGAGCCCCACTGAAATGGAGATGGTGCAGGAGAAGCAAAGAGTGAGGCATTTCTGGGGATTGCTTTGCAGAACCCTGTGGGAGGGTTCACAAATCCTTGAGGAGGGTTCACAAAATCCTTGAGGAGGATTCACAAATCCTTGAGGAGGGTTCACAAAATCCTTGGGGAGGGTTCACAAATCCTTGAGGAGGGTTCACAAATCCTTGAGGAGGGTTCACAAATACTTGAGGAGGATTCAAAAATCCTTGAGGAGGGTTCACAAATCCTTGGGGAGGGTTCACAAATCCTTGAGGAGGGTTCACAAATCCTCGAGAAGGGTTCACAAGTCCTGTGGGAAGGTTCACAAAATGCTTGGGAAGAGTTCACAAAAATCCTTGAGGAGGGTTCACAAATCCTTGAGGAGGGTTCACAAATCCTTGGGGAGGGACATCCAGAGTGGCCCTCGAGGAATTGGTTCTGAAACGTTCTGAACCCGACCCAGCAATTCCCTTGACCAAGCCCAAACATTTTCCTGGTGTGTTTGACCCTATGCTGTGCTCAAATATATATTTTATATATGTTTGACCCTGAATACCTGAATGCCTCAGGAAATGGGATTTCTGTGAGCTGTTGGCTGTCTCCTCATGCTGGGAGTGCCCACCCAAGGCTGAATTTCACAGCCCTGACCTTCCTTTTGGGGCAAATTTAGCATTTTCCAGCTGTAATTTCACTCCACTTGGATTTATTTTTGGCTCCAGCTCTTTCTCCCCTCACAGGGTGGGAGCATCTGCCTAAATTCCATAAACTACATCAATATTTTCACTGTTTTTCTAATACTTCTTCTAAGGACTTTTTTTTTCTCCCCCTCTCTATTCAAATACTAAGTGCTATTTTCCTGTCCTTAGAAGATTTATTATCCTGTTTTTCATTTTCTGTTCGGAGTATGTGTTTGACACATCTTTAGTTATTAGAATAGAAGCCTGACACTGTGGGAAACAGAAAATGTTTGCCTGCATTACATTTCCCATTATAAATGGTGCTTGTTCTTTGCCATACAAACAGGCTCCTGGAATAATTTCACGGTGTGCTGCTGAGAACTGTGCTGAGCCATTTGCCAGTAAATCAGCATCTCTTACAGTAAACCCTCCCTGCTTTGTCAGCCACTCTATCTGGGGAAGAAAAATCTAACAAAAAGTAATCCAAACATGGACCAGTTAGAGCTTATCTCCCTGAAAAATTTTAGTGTTTTGAGTTTAGGAACCAAATATCTGGGATTTTTTTGGGGGCCAGTGTCCAGTTTTGAGGTGTACAGTGGAATGTGCAAAACAGCTGCCATTTGCAATGAAATACAGAGAGCATTTCAAGTTTTCCTTTCAGCTCCTGACTCTTGGGGAAGGTTCACCTCCTGAAAACAGCAGAAGTTTCAGCTCTGTTTTCGGACTGGAGATTGGAATTTTGGTCATGTTAACCCTGAGCACTTTAAAAAGGAAAATAAAAAGATGGAACACCCTCCTCATTGAATATTAAAAGTCATGAGGAACACCCTGAATGTTGGAGGGGTTTTATTTGCCTTTTGCTCTTGGCATGCTGGGTACAATCATATCCTACTTCAGCTTGTCCTCACCAATTAATAGATGTACCAGCTAATTTTATATTATTATTTGATTTTTTAACGACAGCCAAACTGTGCTGATTCCAGCAATAGTTTACATCAAGAAACTGGCCAATTCTCATACATTCATGGCAGCATGGTGATTCTCAGAATAAACCTTTCCTGCATTGTTCAGAGCTGCTTTTGGAGGAGAAGGCTGCTGGTGGAAGTAATGAGGAGTGAAACCCCCAGAAAATGAAAATAGGGACAGCAGAGGCAGGGCCTGTCAGAAGCAGGAAGGATTCTGAAGTGTTATCCTGGGGTTGTTTTTTTTTTGTTTTATAATAAATGTTTTGGAAGATCCTACCGTTTGACATAAAAACCACTTAAAAACCATTCCCACCAGGCCCCAACGTCTCTGGTGCCCGACAAATTAATGTCACACGAGCAGCAATTAGTGCTGACATTCCTTAAGGCCAAGATGTGCCACACTCAGAGCAAGCTATTCACAAAAAACCAAGAATTGGCTGATTTTCAAGTTGTTCTGATCTTTACAAACCAACTGATTTTGGTTTAGCTCTTCACCTGAGCGTTTGCATCAGCACAGGGAGTACAACCTTGCACGCCCTCAGGTGCCTTCGCTGTGATCTCAGTTTTCCAGCACAATTTCCCTTGCCCCTCTTCTTTCGGAGCATCTGCTTCAGAGAAAAGTGAGAGGTTTTAAATGGCGAGAAAGGATGGATTTTTGTTTTATAGAAGTTCGTTTTATAATGAAATACCCAAGCTTCCAGGCACATCCTTGAGGTGTTTTCATGCTGGTTCAGCCTTCCAGGCTGGAACAGGAGGTGGAAGGAGAGATGTGTGTGGTATCTAAAGGCAGAGTTTTGCTGAAGGTCTTTGCTTTCTGATTTAATCTCGGAGATCTCTTCCAGCTCTGATTTTCATAGGATTTTTTTTCTTTTTGATTGAATTTAAGGAATACATGAGCTTATAGAACTTGGCTACTACATTGTTTTGAATACTTCTGGAAACACAGTGATTTAGAGTATTGTAAATTAGAATTTTTTCTTTTTTTTTTTGGCATCAGCTCAGCTTGATAGTTGGGTACCTGCTTTGATATCATGTGAGTGGGCAAATCGGAGCATTTCCTCCTATTATTAGGTTCTAAATATCTGTTCCAAATATCTGCTCCCGATCTGAACCACTGGGGCTGGATGTCTCAATGAAAGCACTGCTGAAATAGGCAAACCCATTAATTCTAAGAATTAATTTGGTCTATTTCTACCGCAAGCTATGATTAAAACAAAGCCCTAAGCAATTCACGGCAAGAAATGGAGTTTTTTAGCTTGCAAAATGGAGTTGGAAATGTTGACAAATCCATTTGTGGTGTCCAAAGCACAGCAGGATTCCTTCCCAGGACCAGTCCCTCCTATCACATCTCTCCCCTTAAATCCCCTCAATCAGCTCTCAGTAAAATAGAAAATAGGGTTTATTACTTATTAAAAGTTTTATAATGGAGGTCTGGCTTATCTTCCTTACCTTCTGTCACCAACAAACTTGGACCGAAAACTGCTGGATATTTGTCCAAGAAAACAGATTAAGGTATTGTGGATTTTATGCTCTCAGTACTTTACAACCCAGGAGAAGCTTAAAAGACCCCAAACAAGCAGGGGAAACAAATCTATATGTTTTATATATATATATTTATATATAATTACAAATTTGTAAGGTCACTCCTGTGAACTTCAACATGTTCCATGGTCCAAAGGGAGCGTCAGGGATGGGAAATCAGGGGGTCTGAGCCCTCTCCAGATGGAAAAAAACCCAATCTGAAAAAGCCCTCGATATGCAAGAAGGTCAAACGTGCGCTGTGTGAACTTGTTAAACACATTTATTGAGCTCTTGACAGTAACCAAACACAGTGAATGACCATTATAAACAAGAAAAAAGGCATTTGCTTTTACTTGGTCAGCTCCTGCTTTATCTGTAAAGAAGAAATATCCCTTTCACCACCAATTTACAGGATTGGATGTTTGTCCCAATAATGGCTTCAGCGAGGAAAATGGCAATTTTAAACTGAGATATGCTTCCACTGCTTTCTGCTTCTGAGCCCAGCTCCTGTTAATGATGGGCCATAAAGTGGAGTTAAAAGTTCTCCTCCTCTAAGTGCATTCCCAATTGTCATTGACTCACTCAAATGGGCTGCAAACAAAGAAATGAAGTAAAAAAAGGGGGAAAAAAAAGAAGGAAAAAGAGAAAAACACAAATAATGCAGCCACAAGTTGTAGAGGCTTATTATTTCAGAAAGGAAAAAATAAATCAAAGCAGCTTTACTAAATTAATTTGTTAAACACATTTATTGAGTTGTTAATAGTAACCAACACAACGTATGACCTGTTGTAAAACAAGAAACAGAAAATGGATCAATTCTGATTTTGGCAAATCCTACTACAGATATGTGACAGAGGGAAATATCTCAATTTCCTTTATATTCTGCAGTGATATATTTACAATACTCATCTCTCAAAGTCTGTCCCTTTTAAAAATTAAATTAACAGAAAGATCATAACCTAGAAATAAGTTTCCTTTACAGTAGTCTTGTTCTGTCTCGTCAGTATCCATTAATGATTGTGAAATAATGAGAGCTTTCCAAGGATTACTTGGCACACAGAACACAACTCCACTTTGATGCTGTACCGAGCCACCTTTTTTCTGTCTTTTTTTTTTTTAATTTTTTTTTTTTAAGTTGAGGGAGAAGGGGGGGAGAAGAGGAAGAATTTCCTATGTACAAAGGCTGAAAAGTCTTTCTTTGTGACTCTAAATTAGTTCAGGAAAATCGTAATCACATTTACTGTAATACTGTCTTTTTATTTTTTATTTTTATTTTTATTTTTTTTTAAACGGCCACCGATCATATGAATGAATTTGGAGGAGTTTCCAGCACGGCAGCTCTTTCCCCACAGCACGTGGGGAGCCCAGAGAGGGAGGTTGGGTGCATTGAGGATGATGTCAGTTCCCAGCAGGAGCGTTCCACTGAGGATTTGGGTTCTGCCTGCTCTGTCTCACTCACTTGAGGAGCCATTCATTTACTGCAAGAGAAACCAACAGAAACAATTATGCTTTAACAAACCCCAAACAGGAAACTGCTTTAACACCGGGAATCAATTTGATCAAACACTGTAGCAGGCACATAGACAAAATACCTTACAAAGCCAGGAGGTTCTGTTTCCTCCTCTTTCTGCAGAAGAATTAAGCCTGGTTTTTTTTTTTTAAGACTGTTTTCTGTAAACTATTGCAACTCAGTCATGTCCTTTCTTTCCCACCCTCCACAATGACGAGATCACTGCTGGGAGGGCCCCTCAACACCTTTATTTCAGGCCCCACATTTGTGCTCAGGGGCTCAGAGATGCACGAGAGGCTCCGGAGCTCAGCCAGAGCCGCAGCTCTGCCTGCAGGTGACTGAGCAGTTTCCTTGGTTAATTCCCCTGGTTGGCACAACACTTTCCATTGGCAGTGTTTGTGATGCCGGTGCCCCTTGGGACTGAAATCAAATCTTATTAATTATTCGTTTTGTTTGAGATCAGTTGTCATCACAATCAGCTCATCCCCCTTTGTGGGCGAGCAAACCAGAGCAAAATGCGCTTTTCAAGGTGAGAAGATTTTAAAACAAGGCTAGAAAACCAAGGGCCTGTCCTGTTTACTTCTGAAAACACATCAGGTGTCCCGGGCTGGTTTTTTGCCATGCCCTTCTTGCACATTTCCTCATCTGTTCCAAATGTGTGCCGTTTGACACAGTGATTCCTGCAGTTTTATGTGTTTTTATTTATTTGCTTCTTTGTGCCCTTGGATTTCTCCAAGAAAAAAGCTCAGTGCAAGCACAGGAAGGTTTATCCTGGAGGGGGAACTTACCTCTATACTGTAGTTTCTGTGCTCTATTGTTTGGACAATCTTTTCCCTGTAAACTAAAGTTGATATTGGTTCGGATACATCGATTGTTGAGAGGCTGGACTGGTCTGAAATTGTCGCTCATGCTCAGAAATATCTGTGATGGCTGATTCTGGCTTAGCAGTCGTAAAGAATGCATCTATAAACACAAAATAAAAGGGGTTTTTTAGTATTTTTAATACTAGGCTTTCTGTAAGTAAACAACATACAACACTGTTAAACTGATTAGTTAATAAATGGAAGTTTTTAATAAACACGCACAAAAAAGGGTTTTTTTAGTACTTAGCTTTCTGTAAGTAAACAACATACAACACTGTTAAACTGATTAGTTAATAAATGGAAGTTTTTAATAAACACACACAAATAGGGTTTTTTTAGTATTTACTTTCCTGTAAGTAAATAACATACAACACTATTAAACTGATCAGGTAATAAATTAAAGGCTCTTGTGGTGACTGCCACTCTTAATGATTCAAGTTAACCAAAACCAGAGAGGGGAAAAAAATTTCAGATTATAAACCAGAAATCCTCAATATTTTAGTTTAAAATTATAAAAAGTGTACAGTTTAAGAGGATTGCTTATGGCATTTTATGGGGAAATCCAGTAGCTGGGTTTTATGTCCTGGAAGTCTTTCACAGCTTCCAGGGAAAACTTGAAACTTTTAGTACTGAGGCTTCCTGTAAGTAAACAACATGCAGCACTGTTAAATTGATTAGCTAATAAATGGAAGAATTTTGGTGGTTTGTAGGCAGAATGAGTTAAATTAAAACCATTCCTTGCGTGCTCCTCTGCCTCTGAGCCCTGTTTTAAATGACAGTAACCAGTTTTGTGGGGAGCAAATGGAAACAGCACTGAGGTGTTGTTGCCTTCTTTAGAAATAAAACTCGGGGTGATTTTAGTACAGGAGGTAATACAAAAATGCATCTTTCCTGGAGCTCCAGGGGCAGTTCTGGAGGAATATCCACAAGAGCCCAGCCCCACAGGGGTGAATGCAGTTTGACAGGTTTTGGGAAATGAGCAGAATTGATCAAAAGCACCAGTTGGGAGGATGAGTGGTGATGCAATTTCCCCCAGGTCAAGCCCCTTCTCTGGAGCCCCCACCCTTGGCACTGGTTGGACTTTATGAAAAATGTGTCTGGAAGATTTTGTTCCCAGGAAGGACCGAGACAGGAGAGGGGCCTTGTGCCCCCCAGGCTTGGAGCTCTGGAATGTGTTTGGTCTTTCCAGCTGGGGAAAAGGGCAGGGAAAAGTACTGGGAAAACTACAAATATATAAAAGAAAAAAAAGGCAAAAATCATCCGGCATCAGTGTCCTTGGCTGAGCAGGGAACAAACGGAACCCACGGCGCTGGATGGCAGCAGCTGGAGCAGAGCAGATGAACCTGATGAGTGACAAGAGCTCATTTCCCGAGGTTTGCAGCTCCCAGCTGAGCAGCCACAGCTTTGGTTGGTGCTGCTGCAGCGGCAGGAGGGGCAGGCAGGATGGGGAGACCGAGCGACAGTGACGCTGCTGGAGTCGTGAAATTAATGATGTTCAGAAGTGAGAGGCTCTCTGTGCTGACAGGGCTGTCAGGATCCTGTCTGTGCCAGAGCTGGGAGTGCTCCTCCAGCAGGCTCTGGTCTTCTTCTGGGGTGGTTTCCCAGCACAGAGGGGATTTCTGGATCATCCTGTGCAGCCAGCACTGCTTGGCAGAAGCGGCTCTTATGGTGCAACTCTTAACAATTCGAGTCAACCAGAACCAGAGAGAGGAAAGAAAGTTGCAAATTATAAACCAGAGATCCTCAATATTCTAGTTAAAAATTTTAAAAAGAAAATATTTTCCGTGCCGGTGTGCGCTTTAAAAGGTTTGTTGATGGCATTTTATGGGGAGATCCAGTAGCTGGGTTTTATCCGCTGGGAATCTTTAACAGCTTCCAGGGAAAACTTGAGCTGGGCATTGCTTTTTCAGTCTGATACCCAATGGAATTGGTAAGTATTGCACAAAATCCATCTGCAGCACTAAAAATGGAGGCTATAACTATTAACGGAGGATGTAAGTAACCTTTAAAGCAGGACAAGGAGTAAGTATCATGATCTTAGAACACGCAGACTCCAGAAATATTCTAATCCTTGTTTTGTACATTAATGCTGTTCCTAAAAATGCTGCTTGTAGGAAAATATTCAGGTCCTGTGTTTGAGAAGTTCCCAATATTCAGCGTTTGATGCTCAGCTGTGTCACTCTCCCAACTCCCCCATTTAGACAAGAAACAAATTACTTTCTCTGCCTGCAGACTAAACCGGACAGAAGGAATATCACAGAACTAAAACATCTCAGCCTTTTTAAAGTCATCTTATTTACAATGTTAATGCGATTTTAAATCCCGGAGCGGTGTTTAGGGCTGTTTTATTGCTCCTCATTCCATTTCTCAGGCCAGATTGCTCCCGCTGCCTGCTCGGGGCAGGCAGATGGTGGTTCAAGTATTCCTTGGGGTCCCACCCACAGGAGAGGAGGTTTTAGTTCAGCTCACAGCTCACTGATGGAAACTCTGCTCAGGAGGGCAATTGGTGGTGAATCTGCTCTTTTCTGATGCCAGGCCTCGGACCCTGAGTTGTACAGAAATGCGGTTTTTCAGACTTTCCTGCTGGTGTGTTTCCTCGGCAGCTTCATTTTGACAGTGAAATTGTGTTTTCTCTTGCACAATTTGTCCTCCTTCTCTCTCATCGGGGCTTCAAAACGTTGATCTGATTTTTCCAAACGTATTTGTGGGGTGTATCCTGTGATTTTATTCTATGCCAGAAAGCACCAGCTGATCTTATTTCCAGAAAGCCCTAGGTAATGTATCTCTGTCACATTAATGTGCTCTCAACACGTATTTATTATTATTTCAGAGCTAGGAATGGCCTCCATTATCCTTAATAACCTCAGTTATGTTTGTGCAACACTGCTGGACTTGTTTTAGAATCCCCAAATAAGTGTTCACAGCATCACAGGACAATTCAGCTGTGAAGAGCCTGCTGGTCCAAACTCTCCCTAAAAAGAAAAAGTCCCCCTCAAAGTGTGCGTGTTTAGATACTGATGGAGCTCTAAACAGTTAATATTTTTATTTTGACAAAAAAACCCTTCAGTGCTTTTACAAACGGTATAAATTGCACGCAGAGACCCCTACAGCAAAAGGCTTGAGTCTGACTTTTTAACATAAAGCTATAAATATTAGGTTTAAAATATTATTTTGTACCTATCCTGACTTGAGCAAGTTGAAAATTGTTTTACCTGCATCCTTGTTATGTAGACAGGTTTGTTCATTATTATCCAGCTTGCTGTTTCATAGCAGGGTGGGATTGTCATGGACCCATCATATGTAATGAAACTAGATGTCTCTGGATAAAGTTCTTCAATATTGAGACCCTGTAGTAAGTATGCATCATCTGGAAAAAAAAAGGGAGGAAAACAACTTGGGTAAAACAGTAGAGTCACACAAAAACAAAACAAAATGAAACAAAAACACACACAAACAAAAACCCCAACAAAACTAAAACCAA
>VZTX01026997.1:135881-172301 GCA_013400915.1 Pardalotus punctatus | reverse complement strand
AAGCCTGGGGGAGAGTTTCGAAATAACCCGCGCCCACCCGCGCCCGGCAGTTTCTCTCGGCTGCTGGATGCAATTAAAGCTACAGGACCACATTTCTAAGCACATATGCAAAC
The DNA here is from genome assembly GCA_013400915.1 of Pardalotus punctatus. Lineage (NCBI taxonomy): Eukaryota > Metazoa > Chordata > Aves > Passeriformes > Pardalotidae > Pardalotus > Pardalotus punctatus. Next base: position 172,188 of record VZTX01026997.1, on the reverse strand, counting down.
GATAGGGAATACAAGTATCATAACATCACCCCAAGACAGAAACCATTGGATCCAGTCCTTGCACATGCTCAGGGTGAGTATGAGGATCTCAGATGCTGATAGTGTTTTTGTTTCTTCAGCCCATCTATAGCTCTGCCAGTATTATATGGGCTGTGTGTGTTGGGACACAGCTTCTGGCTGTGCAGTGGGAATATTTGATCAGTTTGGGGAGAAAATGATCCCACCCCTGGGTCTAGAGGAGAAGCTAATTTCATTTACTCAGCTGCCCTGCTGTTCACTGGTAGTTTAACCAGAGAGCTGGGCATGTTATTGCTACCAAGTGCATGGAGATCTGCCCCAATCCTTTACAGTGTTAAATAGCTATTCCCTCATTATGAGCTTAGCTGAACCTCATCCCCAGTGAGGAACAGCAGCTTGGGAAATAGAACCCAGCTGTGGACCCATGAGAGGGCAGCACATCATAGCTGGGAGAGCCTAGAACAACACAGGTGGTGTTTATACGTTAGGCATGCCCCAAACACCCTTCTGCCTTGATCTGGCACTTTAGGCAGTACAGGAGTTGAGTTTGTCAGATCTTCATGAGCTGAGAGCTCTCTTGGGCAGTGTTCACCTTGCCGGGGCTGGCGGTTTGTGATGTTTTTGTCAATGTAAATTTGACCCATTACTTGCTGCAAGCTTATTTTTTTTGCAGCCTGCAGATTAATTGCAGTACAAAGATCCTTCCTTCCAAGGGATTTGGCTGCAAGTTTACAGCGCCTGGCTGGCTATGGGAAATGGGGCTCAGTGTGCTGTTTGCCCTGGAAATTTTTTCACTGTGTTTTTGGTAGCAGTTGTTGCTAGGGAGAGCTTGTTGGCCAAACTTGGCAGCCAGTGCTGAGTGCTGTGACTTCCAGGACTGGTCTCAATGTGTATTTATGATTATTCTTTACAACACAGTTCATGAAAGAAGACTTCTGTGTAAGTTTCATCTTTCATTTTCAGAATACAGGTATTTGGCCGAGTAAACTGGAAGAAATCAGAAATAGGACACCACCACCACCACTGAGAAGCCTATACCTAAAATTTTTAATTCATGTTTGAATTCACATTTTTGAGTGTGACTGACAATTTGTAAAGCTAAGTTTTGCCAGAACTGCAACACAGTTGCAATTCCTAAGCAAATTGTTTCTGCACAAATGGGAAGACATTTGGCCCAGATTGTTTTTTTTATTTTCAGAAACTGCCTGCTGGTCAAGCCCTGGGAGATTTTCTTATATCTGGTGGCAGATGTAGATCTGTTGCTCTTTTCATACATAGCAACTAGAAGCAGCAAACTTGGAGGAGCAGGGGTAAGGGAAGCTGAAATGCTGAAAGCAGGGCAAGCTAGTCCTTGAAACACGTTTGTATCTAGCCATATCATTACTGGCAGGTGCACAGGCAGTAAGTATGGCATCTAACAAAATATCAGAACCAACACAGGATTAGAATTTAGCCCCACTTCACTTTCTGGAAAGCCAACTGAAAACTTGAAAACTGGAATTTAGTTTTAATTATATTGTTTTTACAGGTTTATAAAGTTCTGCCAAATATCTTTTCCTCTCTTCGTACTGAAGGAGGATCAGGGAAGAGCAGTCTCTCCCACAAACTGTTCCAGCATATTAAAATGGCAAAGTCTGGCTTTTCTCTTTAGAAGTCTTTTAAGTAGAAGTCTGACATTGTTCTGATGAGTGCTGTTGTTTGGCTACTTGGAAGGCTACCATATCCTTTTGTATTCTACTTACCAAGACTAAAAGAGGATAACAGCAATGCAGAGGGTTGTTTTAGTAGTTAATAGTAATCAAGTTAATTGTGTCCCCATTTTCAAATGTAAAGCACTTACATTGAATGTGTATTAGAACCTAGACTATAAATGTAATGCATTTATATTTTACTGCATTAACCAGTTTAAGGTGCCACTTTGTCTATAAAAGGCCCCTTTCTTTCCCCACAAGTGAATAACACTTTTGTGTCAAGACTTTTGACAAGTTACTTGGAGAGTGCAAAAATTATTACACGGCCTTAAATTCTTCTTAGCTCTGGGCATTCGGCACATCCAAGGAGGAGTTGGACCTGTTTTATCTTAGGCAGTATCAACAGATTTGTTGATTAAAGTCCCTCCTGCTACTCCCTGGAATCAGTGGAAAGCTTTTGAGATGGTACAGGTTGTTGCTTGAGCACAGCAGGCAGGCAGGCAGGCAGGAAGGAAGGAAGGAAATCAATCTATCTCACTGGACTGTCAGGGGGTATTTAGGTGGTGAGAAAAACATCCTGCTCCTTATGCATCTGTGTGGCTGAAAGAAGTGACTGCCAGAAAATTGTCCTTAACTGCTTTTTACCCTCTCAGCTCTGCTGGTGGAAATATCTATGGTCAAGTAGAGCAAGCATGTCCTTGCTCTACTTTCACTCAGGTTCAGCTCAGATAATTTAAAGAGACTTCTTGGTGGGCATTTTCATGTTGGCTCATTTTCTTTGAAGAGGACAGGTGGGATCCCACAGACAGCTCTGCTGGCACATTTGAAGGATAAATTCCCTTGGATGGAAAAGAGTGACTTGCAGGGCGGTGACCCATGTCCTTGCAAACTTGCAACTTGTTCCTTGGCCAGTTTGCCTTCCCCCAGAGTTTGCCTTGCCCTGAATCAAGGAGGAATGATGTGCAATGCTGCAGGCAGCTGTGAAAGCTGAATACCCTGGGATGGGGTTTAAGCCTTCACACATTTTAAGTGCAGTCCCAGAAAGCCGCTCTTTGTTGCTGACTGAGCACATTTGGTGAAGAGTTTTGCTGGATAAAAACTAGAGCCCCAGGACCATTGTGTTTACTGTAACCTTTAGTGCAAGCAATACTCTAAATTGGATTTACCATTACTGCATGTGCCAGTTCTGGAAAATCAAATTATTTGCTGTGTTTGTTTTTACAGCTCAAGGATAAATCTCACTTCTAGCATATGCAGATGTAATTTCATTGAAGTAAATGCAATTGTGCTTGTGTCTGAATTTTTGGATTTAGCTGCAAATCTTTGTTGCCTTTTTAAGGAGACTTTCTTTCACTGTTGCATTCAGTACAAAGCTATGTTGTGAATGCTTTGCAGAGGTTTTGGAAGATTGAGAGGGACAGACTCCCTGTATACTTCAGCTTTCCCCAAAAGATTACTTCTGTCACAAAAGATTAATCTTTGAAGTTTACCGGCTAGAAACACAATGCATAGCAGTGAAGGTTGGTTAAAGGGGGAGGAGAGACACCTCTCCTGCGGGATGGAGCACGGGAAGCACACAAATGGGAGAAGGGATGGGAAGGGAGGGAAAGACACACCCCTGATGGAGAGGGCCTCCCTGGGAGAAGCACCCACTCGCTCACAGCTGGAGCTGGCAAACACAAGCATGCACAGTCCATGAGGAGAGTGGGAGCTGACAGGATGTGCTTCAGTTCGATGCAAAATGAATGAGCTGCTGTTCTCAGGGGTATTTGGCCCCCGTCGCTGAAGTACAAGTACACGGCTGCATCAAGTGCACTTGCATCATCTGATGCCTAGATACACACTAACGGAGACGGGGACCAGTCAGAGCACTGAGTTGGGTGTTTGTGTATGACGTGCTTGGCATTTAATTCCTGTTTGCTGCAACAAAAAGGTAAGAAACTTAAAAAGTGGCAAGAAAAAACCTCAGCCCTTCCCCCCTCCCCCCCCCCCCCTCCCCCCCGACAACAGTCTTGCATTAGTGTAGCCTTTGTCTCGAGCTGTATTTTCAAAGCTGTGGTCTATTAGTCTAAAGCTACTGTGTGGATGCCTGCAAGGCAAATCGCAGCTCCTAGTGTGACAAAGGCAAGTCAGATTTCTTTTCTCCAAGAGCTGACACTTAACAACCTTCAGGAGAGCACTGTAGCAGAAATGCTGGACTGTGTGCTGAGCGGTAAGTGTTTGATGCTGTTCTCCCTCTCCTTTATCCCTTCAGATGTTGTTTATTTGAGCAGTAAGCAAACTAATGGATCCTGATGATTAATAGGTTTGGGGGACTGTGTTCAGCTCAGAATTTCATGGTCCTAAACTGGCTGTGGTTACTGACTGCATACTGACCAGCCTCATTCCGTAGAGGCTGATCATAATTTGTTTTTACTCGCAGTGCCATGTTAATGGATGAAAAGATGCTGTAGTTAATAACAGCAGAAACTCATTTGCTAAAGCAAAGAAAGCTCTGTGTGTTTTACCTCCCAACACAGAGCACCTGTGTAATTATTTATGTCTAATTCCCAGCTAACTTCAAGCTAGACAGTCTGGGCTTTCTTTTTTCAGCCCGTAGTTGACAATGGAGATCGAACAATCCGTGTACATCTTCAAAAGAAGTGAACATGTTTAATGGCAAAAGTATTGCACTATATGTGGGTATACATGCATGTTACAATATATGTAGTTGAAGTGAAATTATTAACTGCTCTTTTGACAAAAGAGGAAACTTCATGATTAAATGTGATCTATTGCCTTGAGGTCTCTGTGCTTGCTTAATCCTATCTGAATTTATAAAGAATTTGCAGCAGGAGATATTTCATTGATTTGTTAATTGATATATAGCTTTGAATCCTTATTGCACTGGGTGCATGGGGAAGGGAGACAAGCACATTTATCTTTTTCTTTAAACTCAGCAGCTTCACTCTTCAATTAGGTTTCTCATTGCTCTCCCTGTTATGTGCAGTAATTTTTGCTTTCCTAAAGGGTAGCTGGGTCTATAAGGGAAGTATGTGAAGTGTTTCATCTTTTAAAACTATGGCTTTAATTACGTTCTTGTAGCTGTTGCCTTGTGGTTAGTGTAATTATAATAACTTTTGAGTGAGGAAAAGAATATTATTTAGCCCTGGAGCATTTCTCAGTAAAAGGTGGCCTATTTATTTTCGTAAGGAGTTAAAAGACAGAAAGAGAAATATAGTGGGGTTTTCTTGTGTAATACCAGTTATAACTTTTTCTTTAAGTACAGGTTAGTTTTCCCTTTTACAACAAGTGGGTGTATATACATTAACTCTATCTATGAACATTTTAAACATTGATCAGTTGCAATACAGGTGGAGAACAAACAAACCATGTGAATTAGTATTTTAGATAATCAAGGTGTGTATTGAAGGTCCGTGGTAGTTCTTGTATTGTTGCAGTCTGTTGGGAATCCTCTTCAGCAAGGCTTTCTGATTCATTGTTTGCAGTTAACTGTATTTCATGACATGAAGTAAAACTGTTGCTCTGGACAAAGTTCTGATATAGTTGATATTAGAGTGCTAGTATTGATTCATCTGCACTGTAAAGCTTAAATTTGTTTTAGAGTGCAGACTTTGCTCCAGTGTAGTTTAAAATAGGCTGAGATAACCTTATTCTCTGGAAGAAGTTAATATAGGTCAAACCCTGAAATTTAACAGTTTTAAATCAGGGAATTTCAAGTCAGTAAAAAGTGTTATGTTTCATTTCCACGTATTAGAAAATAACTGGCATGTCCTGGAACTTGTTTTGGTATCCGCCCAACAAAACAACATAAACTTTTTGGGGGGGGGGAAGTATTTTCATTTAGATGTGATATTAAAACCTTTTTTATATATTTTAAGAATTTTCCAAATTGGAAATATCTTTATGGCTTAATGTAATAATTGTTTAGTAACGTGAACCAGAAAGTGTTATATCACAGATCACAGAATCAACTAGGTTGGAAAAGGCAGAGTAGGTACCTGGGGTGGCCATGTACTTCAGGGAGCTCTAAGTGCATCCCCTCTTTAATCTCAGCTCTCCAGTCACTGGGTGTGTGCAGATGAGTGAAACTCTGAAGGAATGGGAGACTGTCCTGAGGTTGCTTATCAAGAGGACTTAAGAATAACAGGGAACCAGCTTGGCTGTCAGATACCAATGTGATGTTTAACACCCAGACTATGAAACTTTCATAGTTTGGGTGCTAGACATCACATTGGTACCTGACAAAATACCAAAAGCCCCAGTAAGTGGGGCTTACTGATTCAGAGCTTCTGGTTTTAAGATTACAGTTTAGTCTTTACAAAATGTGGGTTTGTGTAACATGTCAGACTGTCTTGTATTTTCTTTTTATTTTAAAAATAGAATCTGATTAGGTTATAGTAGTCTTCATAATATATAATTAGCAACAGAAGGCTAGATCAAGCCATCCATTTTTAAGCAGAAATCTTCTTTGCTACCAGTGGAGAATTGCTTAAAAATTAATAGCACAATCTGGCCCACAATGAACAGGGGATTCATGCAGAAAACATTAGTTGTACTTCTACTCAGTCTCCATCCTGGTCATGGCGGGGACCCAGAAACTCAAGGCCGATCTGCTGGAATAGTCTGCATCTTCAATACTTGTTGGGAGACAAATGGCTTAAGGACTACTTTTAAAAAATCTTTTTAAAACTCAAAAAAAACCACAAAACAAAACCCAAAAACAAAAAAAATGAACCAACCAAAAAAACCCCAAACAAACCGAGTTAAAAACCTACCAAACCCTTAGAAAAATTATAAACCACAGCTGTTTTCCTTTCATTGAAAGAAGCTGTATTTCTCTAATGGCATACAAAAGGGAAGGACATAATCATTCTCTAAGCAACGGGGGCTTTCAAATGCACAGAAATGAAGGCTGTTTCCTTTATTTGTTCATGTTGTGTTGTTGAGGCATAACTACATTTTACATAAAGATTTTGCTGCATAAAGTGCTACTAGACTTTGTAATTCCAAATTAGAGAAGCAGAGTAGGGCCTCTTCTGTGCCTCAGAGGATGTGCTCAGGCAAATACTTGTAACTGTAAATAAAGACGGAAGTCTCGTGCAATGAATCATTATTTTTAATCAAGTAAAATGTGTTTTACTCCACTAAAACTCTAGGGTAATTGACAGCAAAGACATTTCAGCTGGTTGCTATCTCTTAGGAAGAGAGATGGTCAGGGCTGCTGCTGGTGAGTGTAGTCCCATGTGAACATGTTGAAGGACCATGGAAGATGGAGGGCAGACTTGCTTATGCTGTAGTGAACACATGGCAGCTTTTTTGTTTGTTTTGTTTTTTTTCTGATTTGCTTAAACAAGACAACTGGGGAAGTTGCAGTAAGCCAGACTCCAGGGGAAGCTACAGGAATGAAGAGGTGTGAAGTGCTACCAGTGTCTTCACAAAGTTAGCTGAATGTGTCAGTCACAAAAATGGTTGGGCTGTAGACCTCTGCCAGGGGATTAAACTCCTAACAGTCTCCCAGGCTTATACGCAGTGCAGTGCCACACTAAAACATCAGCCAAGCATAGGAACATCACCTTGATCCTTAAATAACTTTTTTGGAGGTGCAAGATCAAAACCTGTCAGGTGTGTTGGTGTGATTTGCTCTCCATCACACTGTAGTCTTAAAATGGCCCTTGTTGAAAGAGAAGACGCAACAGTAGCAACTGTGGAGTATTTGGAGTCTAGGACAACTCCTGCTGTCCCAGCCACAGGGATGGATGTGTGGAGCTGCTGGGGCTCTTGGGCATGTTGTTTCATCCCTGCCAGCTTCCCTCTTCCCTCTTGGGAGGGGCCCATAGGTTGGTCGTCTGCGTAAACACAGCATCACCTTGTCCATGAGCACAGAGCATCTCCATTCTGGGCATTGAGGTGTTTCTGTTACAGTCAGGGGAAAAAAGTTGCCCTGGAATGGACTGCAACAGGTCAGCTAGATCAGCCTCCTGCCCAAACCTGGGCAGGGTTCAGGATTACCTCAGAGCCACTTCAGGCTGATATTTATAAGGTTCCAAGAACAGATTGCACAGCCTCTTGGAGTATATATCTCTTGGCAAAGGAGCTTGGCTTTGCTGTATTTTTTAAACCCTCCCATGAGTGAGTGGGAGCCATTAGTTAGATCCTCTCCTATTACCTTGTCCCCAGGCTAAAGAAGCCCACCTCATCTCCAGGCTGAACAAGCATGGTTCCTGCAGCCTTGGTTGCCCTCAGCTGAACTCACTCCAGTTTGTCACTCTCCATGTACTGGTGAGCCCAAACTCACATGCAGAAGTGCAGATATTGCCTCACGAGCACCATCTGAGAAGGTGTTCATGCACTGCTCAGTGAACTCTCCTTCAGCTCCCACTTGTGGCATGGGCATTGCACATCAGTGGTCAGCCCCCAGGATGCGGTTTGCAGCAGTCACCGATGTACAAAACCTGCGACGGAAAGAAGAAATGGTCTCATACTCAAGCAGGGCCCCATCAGTTACACCACTCTACAGCTCTTGCCTCCACTGCATCCCTGGGCTGGGGTACCCTCTGCAAGAGGAGTGTGGAGGAAAGCAGGGATCAGGGAGGCAGGTGCCCTTCCAGTACTGCAATTCTCTGTCCCTAAAGGCACTAATCAGAAAACAACCTGGAATAAATGAGCCTGGCAAAAGTGATGGGGAGGAGGCGACTGTGACCACCTTCCCCGGGAGGCAGTGTACTCTCAGGGTTTGCTCTAGGAGGGGGGTCCTTTCTCGCACTTCTGCAAGCTGGAAGGTCATGGGGTGTTTTCCTTGGCCTTTTCCCCTCAGAAATGAATCTCAAATCCTGTGTAGCAGCCCTGACACAATTTTCTGGGGATTGTCTTCCCAGGTTATTGGCAAGCAATGGCTTGACCCCTTTTAACTCAGTCAGCTTGGAAAGGGATATGTAGGGCACCACACTGAAGCACTTGTACAGCTGCTCTTGCAGCATTTCTGGCACTTAGAGCCATCAACAAAATCTGCCACTTGAACTGAAACTTTCCATACCTACTTTTTTGCCTTGGGGTGATTTTTTAGATATTTGTTTATTTAAGTTTAAATGTAAATCATTCAACCATATTTGAGCTACTAGAATGTAAAGAGAATACCAGCAAACAGTCTTTTGTATGAAAATAATTAATGAATTACAAGACACTCTATGAGAAGTTGTTGGGTTAATTGGAAAGCTGTAATTAACTGGCTAGAAGTGGGAGGCAGCCTCTTCTTGATTTGCATGCATCCCGTGGCAGCCAGAGCCCCACTCATTTCTCACAGCCTGAGGAAGTCCAGCAGCTCAGCTGTTTGTGTTTTTCTCTCACCTTCCTGAATTTCCTTCAGTGCTCTTTTCTTTGGGCTGGCAGCTGCAGTGGTGATTGTTCTTTACCATTGTATCTTGCATAACAATTGGGGAATTAACAGATCTCCCTTTCAGAGTTCGCTCCAGCAGGTTATGTTTTGTGTCTCTAAGACATTTATTTTTCCTGTCCTCCCCTCAGGACGTTGTGTCTAAATTACAGGACAGCTTCTTCAATATAATGCTCTTTCTGAGAGATAGAAATCTGTTTGTCCTCTTCATATAAAGTCAGTGATTAATGGACAAAGAAAATTGTATATGTTTTACTTCTCATACTACTTAGAAAGATTGACTGTGTTTTCTCAGAAAGTGAAAGTGATACTACTTTTTCAATTCTGATTTTCATTGGCAGTGACATATAGTATCAACAGTGTTTGAGCTTGAAATACTTCCAATATCTGCACTGTTGAGATCTTATTTTAACCCCTTAATTTTATAAAATGTTAGCAATTTGAAGTCCTTTCTGATTCTGCAAAGCCCAGTAGAAAGCCTATGTAGCTGAAGCAAAGGAATGAGTGGAGTTTTGGCTGGGGAAATCCACACAGGTCACCACTGGATATTGAAAAGGGGAAACCCAGTTCAGGGCATGACAGGAGTGGAGCAGAGTACCATGTGTTTCTTCTGAGGCTAAGCCTCATGCTTCTGTTGTAAAATTTCTGGGAAAGTCCATTACATTTGTAAATATGGATAATTTTTCCAACTTGGCTGCTTTCATGGAATCATAGAACAGCCATGGTTGGAAGGAATATCAAAAGACCATCTGATCCAGCCATTTATGGGAAAGGGAGCCTAAATGAAATAGTCTAGCAGCCTGTCCAGTGAAACCTCCTGTGAAGGGAGCTCTACCATGTCCATGGAGAGAGGTTGTTGCCATGAATTACTGTTTGTCACACGGAGCCACATCAAGATTATTACAAGGGACAGTGTGTACAAGTTGCACAGGAGAGGTTTCATCAACATGAGGAAAAAAATCTCCAGTTACGTACATACGCACTTATGCAGTTACGTACCTGTTTTGGATGGATGCATTAGCAAACCATATACACGTTTAGTTAAAACCTGCCTTAGGAAACCTATGTTTATTCCAGATCTCCTCACTAAGCAATTTCTAAGCAACAGATCAATCACTGTAAGCTTGCTGACATGACATGGTTAATGGGAATTGGATCCCTTCCCTTCAGTGTGCTCTGTCTTTAATCCTACCCTTATTACTTGAGATGTGATGATTTTTCCCCTTTTTTTTTTCAAGAGTCAGTTACAAGCTGGGATGATATAGGGTCCCGCATTTTTACACACAGTCCATGAACCTTGCTCAGATGCTCACTGGAGATAAGCCCTTCTTGAAAAAGGGAAGCTGTGAGGTACATGCAGGAGGCAGCAGTGGGAGAGCAGGACTAAGTAGTTCTCCTCTGAGAATGGCTGTTATCCCTGTAGAGACACTGTGCATTGCGTAGGGTGGTGTCCAGTGTTTAAGGAGAAGTGCAAAGAAGCCGGCAGCAATCCACGCCCTTCCCCAGCCCAGCTAACCCTTTGTGGTAACATCCCAGGAAGGAAGCAGTGTGCATTCTTCACAGGACAACTCCAGAAACACGGGTCCCTCCTGGGGTTTTGTGGTGGCTGGCATGACCTGGAAAGAGACAGCTCTGGTACGTGTCAGGATCTGCAGGGAGCCCTCTCCAGGGCCTCAGGGCAGGAGGCAGGCGGGCAGAAGGGCAGCCACCAGACAGGGAAGCTTGTGCCTCTCCTGCCCGCCTTTGACTGTGGGAAAGGGATGTTGGTTAATTCATACCACGAGTCAGTGGTTGCTGAAGTGTTTTAGGAATGGAAGTGTGTGGTGATTTTATACATCCTGGCTTCAGCTCAGTGCTCATGTAAGGTTGTTCCCCAGGCTATCAGTTCTTCACAGTGCAACTTTCAGAGGACCCCAAGTGACCTTGGGGCATGAGATTTTGAAAAAGGCATTAAAAAAAATTAATTATGCTCTTTCTACTCTTTCCGTTTAAACAATGTAAGGTTTTCACAACCTGAAGAATTATTCTTGTTTCTTTTGTCTGTTGTAAAGAGTGTTATTTTGGAAGAAGGAAGGTTCATGGACGTTCTATGTCTATTTATGCTTTCTGCATACTACTTCCTGGACTTCTGTGTGGTATGTTAAGCTTTATTACCTCCCACTGTAGATATGTTTGCGCTGCCTTGCTGAATTCAGCTGATGCCTGTTGGCTTCGTTGTGTGTTTCCAAAAATACAAACTTCAGAGCAACAAGATTCAATGAAAAAAGGTGTTGAAAGGAAGTAGTGGCCGTATGCTTAGATACACTGTGCTAGAAACAAACAATGAATGTTAAATGTACAGCACTTTTCAGCTACCCTATCTCATCATATGCTGGAGCTCTGTCTTCTTGGGTGCTTTCTAACTTGCTCTTTCTGTTTCTTCATGCTTCCCTGGATTAAGAGAGAGGTAAATGATTTTAATTTTTCCATTTTTGTGTTTATCCTTCCTGCATGCACTGAAAAATGTTGTATTGGTTTACTTGTGTCAATGAACAGAAGCTCAGCTTCAGTGAATAAATTCATATATCTCTGTCACCTTTTCACCTTTCTATTAATGGAATTGTCAAGTTGATACTGCCTGTTGGTTGTTACAGCTTTTCTTCCTCAGGTCCCAAGTCCTCTAATAACAGAACAGTTTAAAATCATGCAACACAGAGGGTTTTAATATTTGCTTCTGGTCTTGGGATTTAAATTTAGATGGTCATGTTCTCTGGAATCTGAAATTCAAGACAGTAGTGTTAAAGTCCCACCTTTTATTTTTAAAAAATGAAAAACATGATACAAAGAGCAGGGGATTTGCGACCTAAGTTTAGCAAGATTTGGAAAAGTACATGTTCGTTTTCTATTTGTGGTATTTGTTTCGGGTCCGTCTGGGTTGCTTGCTTGTCTTTTAAGTTTGAAGAAAAGTTGTCCCCAGTATGTTTGATTTGTTTGGATGTACAAAGGGATCATTTGGAATTCTCTACAATGCTTCCTGTTTCATGGGAGTACAGACAGTAAGGCATTGTAGTCAGGTGCTTTGCAGCACAAGGGCTGCAGCCACTCCAAAGGCTCTTAGCCATAGAATTGCATCCCTCAGATGAGATTTGGGGTTTGTTTGCTCTTCTAAATTGTGAAAACTTTAAAGTGGGACTGGGTGGAAGGAATGTGGTTTAGAGATGCAGACTGTTCCTCATGTTTGCTTTGTGGAATATAATGAGAATGGTTTCCAGGCTTGACTTTTTTTTTTAATTAATTCTTTAGGCAGTGCTGGCCTAGGGAAATATTTGAACTTTCTTGATTGTGTCTTTGCAGTCTAATGTAGGTTCCATGCGGGTGGGAAGTGATGATCCTCCCAGCTGAGCACTGGCAAAAGTGTGCTTCGAGCAGATTCATGGGTAGTGTCTGTGCACAACTGCGGTGTTCTGTCTGAATAATAAAGAACAAAGGAGAGCTAGGAAGCCTTGCTTATAAAACAAATCACACTGGAGAGATTAACTATTCTGGTGTAGTCTGCTGTCTTCAGTTAAATCTGTTATAGTGCTTTGAGCATCTTAACTTGATGTATTTCTTTATTAAATCTTTAAATATTCCTTTTAAACAAAAGCCCATGTGTTCCAATTAGATCTGGAAGACAGAAGCATTGTCAAAAATATCTAAATACTAATTTGTCAAAGTCAAATTTACAGCATCTGATGCAAAGAGGCTGTTCAGAGGTTCACGGGCATAATAACACATTTATTTACTTAACGAAAAGTCAGGATTCATCAGACTGGCCATCCTGAGGGGTTAAACCATCCCTTTACAATGCTGCAAGGGAGAAGCAGCAACCATAATGGCCTTGACAAACTACCTCATTTGTGTGCCTTGTCTTCGAAAACTGCTGCACAGGGTAGGAAGCAGCCCCCTGCCCATGCACATTTCAAAAGTGTTGTGAAGCAATTAAGGAAAGAAAACAACAGAACACCCTGAAAAATTTGTGTTGGTCAAGTCAGTGGCCGGTGATTTTCATACTACCTGTCACAGAAAGTTCTGTGTTTGTTAAATCTATCTATAAAATAAGCAGAAGTGTAAGGTACTGGTTGACTTTCCAGTTTGCCATGTCTGGGTTGCAGTTGGTGAGCAGCAGTGAGCCCTGTCTGACCCCCAGGCAGCCGCTGGATGTGACATCCTTGGGCCCCTTGGGCTGCCCGCCCTACAGGAGGGCAGTTTTCCAGGGCACCCCCTTGCTGGTGACCACAGCACTTGTGATAGACTGTCCTCCTTGCCATCATGGTGGTGCTTTGGCCATGTGATTGTGAGGTGAGGCTGGGAATGAAGACCAGCATGGGACACACATTTAAGCTGCATGGTCTGTACTGCTGTCACTGTGCTAACAGAGCTCATGGATCTGGAAAATTGCACTTGACATGACTCCAGTCTATGCAAATCTGTGGCACTTTGCAGGAGTGGAATAAAAGAACCCTTGGTGATAGAAAGGGAAATGATTTGTAACATCTCAGAGCCCCCTTTCTTGCTAGTGAAGCAGTGGTGGCAAGGCTGACAGGACTCCTGCCCCTCCCTGCGGGAGAAGGTGGTGGGCAGTGCTGAGACCTGGAAAGCCCATCTGGGGGAGCAGCTTCTGCAGCTGCATAAGGATCAGGTTGCAGGAAGAAAATTGGAGTGAAAATCATGCAAATGCTTTCAGGCTTGGAAGTGCTGGGCTCTGAAGGGCTGAGCTGGATATCCGACGTATCAGCTCTGAGAGGGTTTTAACAAATTTTAGAAGCACACAGAACTGTGGCAATGATAAGACATCAAAGAAAAAACGGCAGCTGTGAGTTTTAGGGCTGCCAGATTAAAGCCGCCGAGTATCACACAAAGTGGCCATAGCTCCTCCTTCAGAGTTAGCAAGTGACATTATCAAGGAATGAAGCAAAACAGCCTTTCAGCAGGGATAATTTGCCCTACAAACTTTATGCTTGAATTAGAAAAACATGTTGCACTCTGTCAGTGCCAAACCATTTGAGAAGAATTTAGTAAAATGCAGAACTGATGTTTTGCTGCAAGGAAATCCATTTTCAAATTGTGTAAAAACTGAAATAAAATAATTCTCCCAAAAATCTCTTCTTGGGGAGGGCATTTTAACTATTTGGATCCAAAATTCATCACCAGGGTAATGTCATGGTGTGCCATGTGTACCATTCTGTGTTGTAGCTGGGGAGCAGCTAAAGAGGTGCAGGAGCTCTGCTCTGTGAGGTGAAGCGCTTGGAGTGAAGAAAAATTGGAAGGCTTTCATGTTTGTCTAGGATTTCCAGCAACTGTCAGAAGCACAGGGAAAATTCTTTTTCCCCCACATCTCTTTCAGCTCTCATCACTGAGGAGAGTAAACATGGTTACTGTATGAGAGAAATGGGAAGGAGAAGACTCTTGGGAGTAGTTATTTTTCTTCCTCCTCATCCAGGATTTGATTCCAAAGTGTTGGGTGTATAGTCACCTGGAGAGGGGGCTGTGGGTTTCATTTGAAACCTGTGGAAGGGAAGCAGTGGTTTCACTCGGTATCTGTCTGGTATATGGTAGTTGAAAGATCCTCAGTAAATCTTTTACGAACGGGTTTTGCAGCTTTTCTGAGTACTGCTTGTTTAATCTAGTTATGGTTTTCTTACCTTTGTATTTTTGTCCCTAATTTTGCAAGTTCCTTGATGTGACCATATGTCATGGTCCACTCATAAGCAGATGTGTGATGGTTCGTTTCAGCTATGATCTTGGAGTGCAAAAAGAAAGTAAAGCAAATAATTCAACAAGTCAAGGGAGTTAAATTTCAGTTCTAACAGGAACTTTATTAATTGTGCCCGTTAAGTGGCTTGCAATAGAAAGAGAGAAAGAGAATAGAGGAAAAGATAGGGAGGAAAGGGAAGAAAAAGGGGTTTATAGCTACCACCACGGGTCCACAGACGTCCGGCGTCTCTGGGGGTCCCGGTCCAGAAGGCATCTGGATGCCTCTGCCTCTGTCTTCTATCGATGTGATCTCAGGGTGGGGAAGATCTTCGGGGTTCAGCTGTTCCAGAGCTGTCTTTTATGCTAGTCAATACACCTGGTCCCTCCTTGCGACCTGCCTTTGCTCCCCCTTAATTCTTGTGGAGATATGCCAAACTCCACCTGGCAGGCCACACATGCCAAGAGAGGAGTGTCTGAGGTGTGGTCAGCTTTGCAGGAGGGAGTCTGTGGGTCTGTGGTCCTGTCTCTCTTCATGGATCTTTCACAATGGTAGGGACTTGGAGAGAGGTGCAAAGCCTTCATTCCATACCAGCGTTGGCAGGCACTCATTCCGTACCAGCTTTGGCAGGCACAAAGCATTCGTTCCATACCAGCTTTGGTAGTGCAAAGCATTCTTTGTGTAAGTCCTGCACCTGTGGTTTATGATGAGAAACGTTGAGACAGAACTCGATTCTTTGACTGACCCTCACACCATAATAAAAAGACAAGCTGAGCAGAGTCACAAACATTATTTCAGCTATAAACCATTCTCCTTTCTCCTATGTGAAAAAGAAGTCTGGATAAAAAACCTGAAATATTAATCCAGAGGATCTGTAATTTCTGACATACATATTACTGCAGGGTTTCTTGCACCCCATCTTCTCTGCCATTTGTGATACTAAACTATTTAATTGTCATGGAAAAACCCCACCCAAGGATGGTCTTCATGGCATTATATTTACATGCTTTTATCATGTGCCTCCTCTCCCTTCCCTTGCTTTTCTCCTCCTCTGCTCCCATGGACATTCAAGTCTTGACAGTGAATGGCAGTCTTCTGCCAGGTGCCTCTGACCCTGCTCTGCTCTAGTGGTGGCTGCCCTCCCCATTTTGTTTCTGACTTTCAGAAGTCTCTGGTCAGCCGTTTGCAGGAAGGCAAAGTGAAGCCTCCAAGTTACAGACTTGGGAGATGGTTTCCCTGCAGTCTGGTGTACGTATCTGTGACCCTATAGTCTCAGGAGTCTGTACACCAGTACAGAGACATCATCCTCTGTAGGCTATTCTGGATGAATTTCAATCAATTTTAGGACAAACCCAGAGAATATAATTTTCTAGATCAAGTATTCTTGTTACAATTTGTAATACATAAATCTGTAAAGACATTTACATTTTCCTGCATCTGTATCATTTTAGTGTAGGTGTTTTAGCAGCAATTTAATTTTATCGAGAAGAGTAACGAATTTTATTTCATTCTTTAAGGCTAGGATGTTGTGGGTTTTTAACAAAAAAAATTAAAAAAGGATTAATGCAATTCTGCATTCTCCTACAGTCCTTTGAAGAAATAAGTTTATAGTGAGAAGGTAATGGAGGATGTGCTACTCTTTTAGGCTGTTCTTAATTGGGATGCCTCCTAGGATTTTAGCCTAATAGTGGCAAATGGCTATAACTGCTACTCAAACAGGACACCATTAGCATAAATTGCTTTTAATGTGATTATATGCATCCAAGGTTGAGCAGCTAAGTGATGCTTAGCCAGGTGTTAAATAGGTATGACTATCTAAGGTTTAGTCAATGACTGTAGACATTTGCCAATTAAAGAGAGTAAAAGAACAAATAAAAATTAAATTCCCTTCTACTTAGCACCTTACATTGTCTTTTCAACTCTCAAAATTGCTTTTTAAAATGTCTTTCTCTGCTCCTGTATTCTTTCAAAATAAATTACTACTGAATTTTTAACTGTTCGGCAGAACCAGTCTTACCCACTCTTGCACAAAATAATTCTTATCTATTTTTCTGGTTTTCTGGCTTTTGTCCAGAATACAGATTTATAACCAGTTCCTATAACTGGAAAGTTATTAATGGTAGTACATGTGCAAATGATTTTTAAAATTTCAAAATTACCTTCTATGCAGTACCCCTTCTCTATAATCCGGCATCAACAGAAGTGGTGCACTTGTGTTACAAAGTTTCAAGAGCATACAGCTTTTTTTGCAACATCATTCTCCCACTAAACACCTTGCTGCTCTCCCCACTGACATGGAATGAAATTTTACCAGGAGCTGTCATTCAGATTCCACAGCTTTCATGTGCACACACACCCTGTGGAGACAAAGACTCATCCAGCTGGCTGAGATGTGATCTGTTAACCCTGTACTAGCTCTCTATCCAGCCATAGGCTTTGTAATGGCTTTTTAATTTCTTTTTTTGCTCATTTTCCCAGCAGGATGTAAAGACAGAGGAGTGGTAAGAGGAGGCATTTGCCCTTTTCCGTCAATTTCTATTGCAAACACGTTACTCAGCACTTCTTCATAATCGCAGGGGCCTGTTGCACATAAATCTCACTTAAATGTTAATCAGCTTCAAGTGAGCCGCAGTCAAATGAAG
Source organism: Pardalotus punctatus (assembly GCA_013400915.1). Lineage (NCBI taxonomy): Eukaryota > Metazoa > Chordata > Aves > Passeriformes > Pardalotidae > Pardalotus > Pardalotus punctatus. Next base: position 154,731 of record VZTX01026997.1, on the reverse strand, counting down.
GTTTATAGATGAAGTGACCTAGAAGGGATCTGAAGTGGAAGAAGAATCAGAAACTGGTCTTCTGGCTTACCTGGGATTCAACACTTTGGACAAACAAGAAGCTGTTCCATTGTGGGCCTGTGTAGGGAAACACAAAACTTGTCCTAAATTTTACTTTGTAAAATTGCTGTAGGAAGCAGATACTCTGAAATCCTCAGAAAGCCATACCTTTCTTCTCCAAGAGGGGCCGTGGAGCTCTGTTTTCCAAGTGCCTAGAAATGCCTGAAGCAAGACTGCAAGGCTCCTGCTGGCAGTGGAGGAGCCAGCTCTCACCAGCTGATACCCGGCTCCAGGTCTTGGCTGCTGGGCTGCCGTGCAGAGCCACTGTGCAAGCACACAGGCAGCTAGGTGACTGCCATGAATTAATGACATCAGTGGTACTCTGTGCACTGCCAGAAGGGGGAAGGATGGTTTGTGGGCTAATTCTGATTGATGATTTGAAAACAGATGGTGCTGGCAGGATTGAGCATGATGCAGTACTACAGGTTTAGAAGAATTCACATTTCGTACTTTGTCTCTGTAGATGCAGGCCCTGATCATCTAAAGGTTTATGTATATTCACAACTATGAATGTAATTAGCTGATTTACTTTGTTCAAGCTGTTCAGGTACATAAAGTGAAGCACTGGTGTGTGAGTCTGCACCACCACAAAGGTTTTATTAGCTCTCAGTACTTGCAACTGATGTGCTGGTGTTTCATTTTCTTCTGTAATTGTGCTATACAGCCTTGTTTATGATTGCATATCATTACAAGTAGAAATATTTACAGAAGCTGCAGGACCAAGTGCTGGAGAAGCTCAACACAAGCCTTACATGCAGCACTGCAGTTCTGAGGCAGCACTTATGGAACTGAGGCGTGGGCCAGGTGCTCCTGGCAGCTCCTTCCCAGCACCCACCATCAAACCCGTGGGTGGGAAATGGCATTTCTGGAACTTCTTCGAGGTGACCAAATGTCAGTGGTATTTCACAGAACAAAGACACAAAGACGGGACTTTCCTCACAGCCTCATGGGCTTTCCAGGCCACACCCTGGAGCCTTCACTGCAAACAGTGGGGTGTCATTGTTTCTTGAGCAAGAACTCCAGTATCAATGCAGGCTGGGGGATGAAGGGATTGAGGAGCCCAGCCTAGAAAGCCAACCATGTTCTGGGCTGCATCAAAAGAAACATGAGAGAGGTGATTCTCCCCCTTTGCTCTAGACTTGTGAGACCTCACCTGGAGTGTCCAGCTCTGGAGTCCTCAGCACAGGAAAGACATGGCCCTGTGGGATAAAGTCCAGAACAGCACGGTGGCTCATTCATTTGGCTGTCATTAGCTTTCCAGGAACAGAGAAATATTCGTACTGACAAGTGGGCAAGCTCATTACTGTCAACAGTGCCCTCCACATGGCTCTGTTTCTGGAAAGTAAATACAGACTTGAGAGAAAAGCTCAAGGCTCAGCAGGCCACCCTCAGTCAACCTCTCTGCCCTTAAAATGCTGTTGAAAATACTTTTATCAAAGATGTTTCCCACTTACAGAGCATAATTACCAGTTGTGTTCCTTTACAACCAAAATCTTTGATCATGACAGAATTCAGTCTTTAGTTTAACAGATTTTAATTGTTTGACTTATTTTTATCTCCACAGTCCTTTGAGTCCTACCTCCACTGGGAGATAATATGCTGACTAAACACATTTAGTTCTACCTTATAGATTCCCTTAAGGCTGAAAATCCTTGCAAGTTGAGCTTGGATCTCAGATACACTCTCTGCAAGGTGAGATTTACTGTGGCCTCAGGGGTTGTCCCATGTAGCAGGGACTTGGCAGCACAGTGGAGATGCCCTGCCTGATGTGGTCTCTTTCAGCAAAGCAATGTAGTTCCTTGAGGAAGTCATGGTGTGCCAGGGCATTGCCAGAGCTACTCATCAAAGGTTGAACCACAGTTTCTTGGGCCGTTACCAATGGATTTTGTTGGCAATGTGTTATGTCCTCCAAACCCTAATGACTTGCTTTGGTGGCTTTGTCTCATCTTAGCTTTTATTGACAGTAAAATAAGGTGCTAACAGATAGCTGTGTGGCTAACAGAAGGGGCGGCTTATATATGGGTGTGTGCAACTCCTCAAAGGTGCTGGCCTTATAATTGGAAATCCTGGTATTGGACAGCCTCCTCAGGATGTGCAGATTCTTGTTTATTCAAACAGGCTTCTGTGCAGTGCAAGCAGCTTGGCAAAACAACACAGGATGCTCTTCCTGGGATCATCTTGTAAAGTAAATAGGTGATTTATTCATTCCAAGTCCTTGAAGGAATAATATTGATTTAAGGTAGCTGCTTGTAAATGGCGATAAATAACCATATAATGGTCACATAGATGACTTTCAGTGTTATTTTAAGTTAATGCAAACACAGGTTTCAGCTACTATGTCTGCTCTCTGAAAAAATGGAGACCTTTGTCCAGTAGTAAAGTGTGCAAAGCACTCTGCTTTTTTATGCTGAGTCTTTGCTACCTGGAAGTGGTGGTCACTGCCAGCAAGCTTTTCTTGAATGTAAAGTGGCAGGAAGTCTTATTGACGTTATGGTAGAAAATCTATGTCTGTTAAGTGAATTATGTTTTCGTATTGCAGTTTAAACCCTTGTAGGGGAAGGAGTTTGGACTCCAAAATGTGAAGTCGGTAACTTAGGACATTTAAAAGATGGCAGCTAAAGCCAAGCACATAGAAAACAAAATCTGAAATGCTTAGGATTTTTGGAAATTCCTCACCTACCGCTCTCAAAGCAGGCAAAGTTTTGTCAGAGCTCAGGATATCATACGTAGGAATTTGTGAGCCTGAGCATTTCCAGAGACCTGCCCTGCATTTCAGTAATGCTGAAAGTTTACTGCGAAAGGCGAAGGTCTCAAAGGTTTTTTATGTAGCACCTCATTTCATTTTTTTCCCCTGTAGCTGCTAACATTTAATAGGCTACAGGTAAGCCATACCGCATTCTCTAGGAGTCCAGTTATGAGTCTTTAGCTTGCTTTTGAAGCATTAAGCTAGGAGGAAACCATTCTAAAGCAAGGCTTGGCACATGTCCAGATGAGCCAAAAGCATCAGTGTTTTTCCAGGAGCAAGATTCCAGCTGAAACTCAGCATCTCTGTGATCTTGCAGTGCAGAAAAAGGGAACAGCATGCCAAAAGACTCTTGTGGCCAAGAGACTTGGCGTTAGGCTGGAGCTAGGAAACCTTGGGGCATCTTGTGTAATGAACAGCACCTTCCTGAATTATTGCTTTGTGATTTTTCCTGCAGGTCACGATCAGTGGGGTAAAGCACTTTCACTCCCCAGGATGCTTGAGTCTTACAATGCTGACAGGGCAGTGCTGCAGCCAGCGAGAGCCAATGCAGCCCATGGGCTGCATTCCCCATGCAGGAAAGGTTCAGGTAGCAGCACATTCCACATGCTGCCCCACTGCCTGCTGTCCCTGCTGTGCCCTAATGTATGCCATTGCAGGTTGGGATGCAGCGAGATGGGGAGGGGCCTCCAGCTTCCCTGTGTTTCTGCATGGTTCTGTCATGTGGAATTGCTTCCAAATCTCATCCCCTGATAGTTTTGTGTGGCTTGGGTTTTTTTGAATATTATTCATAAGGCTTCAGGTTGCAAAGCACTTAGATGGAACAATCATCTGCACCTATTACTGAGCAGCCCTGATATTGCAAGGGCTCGTTAAGGGCAAAATCTGCTGTTCAATTAGATACAGATATAGCACTTAACTGTGTGAGTGTGTGTATCTCTTACAGAGCTGGAAGGCCGGCAATCCATCTGCTACAGTCTCTGATTCTCCCTGGATAGCTTCAGTATAAAATTCTTCAATTCACTGGGCAATTAAAGTGAATAAAAAAATTTATCATCCATGCTACATTAAACACTGCTCAGAATATTTACAGACTTTTATGTACAGAAATACTTTATACTAGGCCTGTGGCTTAGGAATATCCCTCCTATCTCTTCACCACTTAGAGTCTTGCTGGCAATTATTTGTGTGTAAAGCAGAAAGGCACTGAAAAGAGACTTCAGGCATAAGAGGCTGGAGCAAAGTCCCAGAGAAATACGAAGGTAGCAAGAGGGTCACAAAGTAAGCATGAGCTGTGGTTGTTTGGAGAACGTGAAAAAGCAGAGGTGCAAGACCAGTGAACAGAGAGTTATAGCAGGGATGGCAACTGAGCAAAGCCAGGCTTCTTCCCGGCTCAGTATGTATCACCTTGTTTCAGAAGAGCTCAAACTCTTAAGTAGCCTGAGAACAAATAAACCTGGTTCTGGTACTTCCTTCACCCATGCTAGAAAGCTATACTGTGTTCTGGTGACTAGTGCAAAAATCTCTTTTTTTGGGCAGCTTTATTTAACTTTTGAAAAAATAAGGTCAGAAATTTAGGGCAATTAGTGTGAGCAAAGCTCAGCAGGTTCACATCTCTCTTATGCAACCAGATCTCTAATTACTATCTGCAATATTTTAAACACTTTATACAGTCCTTTGAAATAGGATTTTTCTCTGACTACAGTCTTATATGCTGTTTCTCATTTCTTTTTAGCAGTTAAGAGCTGCATATGTTTTCTGTCTTAGTATGTTATTCTCTCCCTACTTCAGTAACATATTTGAGTAAATTTTGCTGTTTATTTACAATTGCATTTGGAATTATGGGTTGTAACTTGAGTAAGTTGCATGGTTAGGAAACCAAATAAGCTTTTGAATTATACAGATTAAGCACCAAACTTTCGATATGTGTTTCATGGGTAAGCAGCTTATTACATTTGTAGCCCTGTTTTGTCAAAGGCATGTGTTTTACACCTTGAGAGCTGAGGCACCATCTGTTAAACTGAAGTAGGACTTGTAGTTTTGGAAATATTACTGATTCTAATGCCATAAAATTCGTTTTGCATGCTTCTAATATGTCCGTTTATCTTGATTACACAGAGACTTTGCTTATGTGGCAAGAGACAAGGACACAAGAATTCTGAAATGTCATGTGTTTCGATGTGACACACCTGCAAAAGCCATTGCTACAAGTTTGCATGAAATCTGTTCAAAGGCAAGTGGATTTAAAATCAGCTGCATTTGTCTGTTCAGAGGTCCCTGCACCTTATACGTATAATGAGCAGTTGTATACAGTGTTAGTTTAGTTTATTTAACTGGCAACAGGAATCAGTGTAGAGAATTTGTAAGGGAAAGGGCACAAGTGGAAGGGAATTATGGGCAAGTGGGAGTTTAGATTTGAGGAGGGTGATATGTGCTTTTGATTTGACAAGTGTGTATAGAGACCAAAGGCTTTTCCTGAATAATAAAGAAGCTGTAGTTTCAAAATGGAAAAAGAACACAGAGGTTCAATTAATAATAAACGATGATGTTAAACTCCATAAATAAATCAGACCTTGTTTGAATGGTGTTATTCAATGGTATTATCCTGCAGGACATAGAGGAAAATAGTTGCTAACTGTATTTTTAAAAATCATGGGGAAGAAGGCGTTTAAGGTACTCTAGTTACATATACTAAAGGATCTTCGTTCCTGCTCTGATAGTGTTGTCCTTAATACTGGAGAGGACTGTTATTTTCAGTCATTCTGCCTTACAGATTTGACACCATTCCCTGGTCATTAATTTTGATTTTCTTGGACAATCAGTTCATGTGTGTGCCCTGTACAGTCATTTCATGCAGCAGTAACAATGTAGCACATCCTTTACAGCAGGCAATCTGATTGAAATAGTTTATAAAGAGGAAGTTAAACTAATCTACTTGAAACTCTTCTTTTATTGGGCTGTGGGGGATTTGAGAATGCATCCCTCTTTTTAAAAATATTATGCTGCCCATTTAGATTTTCCTTAAAACACGTTAGTTGGCATCACAGGAAAAGTGGGCTGTGGGGATGAATCCCTGTGCAACTTGTCTTTCCTCATGAGTCACAGCTCTTCTAGAAATGCTAGTTAGGCAAACTTCAGGTTTTAAAATTCTGCTGTATGACTATCATTTGCTTTTTACATGTTAGCGAATGGAATCAGTGATGCCAAACCCTCCTCTGCAGTCAGTTGTATGGTCTAAAAATTCTTCATTTTTGCAACACTGCAGATGTGGTACTGAACTTGTTTGTGGTGTTTCATGCAAGCAATGTAAGCCTTTACACAGTGTGCATTACTGTAACTCTCTGAGCAGCAGAGTAATGCCCGAGACAGAAGGTAGCCCAGCAACTGTGCAAAGCTTGGCAGGTGTCCAGGTTTTGGGTGCTAGAGGGAGTGTGAGTGGCAGCACTCAGGGAGCTGCTCAGGTTGGCCAAGGGACTGCAGGCTGTGCTTGGTGAATTTTAACACCAGCACTGCAGCAGTGGCTGACTGGAGACCTGTTATGTTCTTCCTGGTTCTCCTCTAACTCTCCAGTTGTCACAGATGTTTCCAGTAAGTCTAGCAGGGAAAAACATGATACACAATCCCTACCACCAGTAAGGTCAGTATCAAGTAAATGCCGTGGTAGCTTTACACAGGAATATCAGAAAGGGAGTAGAGCTGTCACATAAGTAACTGTGACATGAAGTTTCTGACATTAATTTTGGATAAGAGAACAAGTAGGCATTTAAAACCATAGCTGACAGTAACACAGTTAATTCAGCAATAGATGTAATCCTGATTCAGGGAAGCACTTGGCTTGTGCTGACACGCTGTACCTCTTTACTGAGTCAGGGTTTCTTCCTAAGCTAGTGTGTATAATTTTTCATCAGAGGGGGCAGGAGTATTCCCATGTGTTCCTGCAACAGAAAATAGTTTCAGAATATAAAACCTTAAAAAAAAAAAAAAGGAGAGGGTAAAAGAGAGAAATTTGCTAGAAGCATTTTCAGACCAAGTGTAATCTGCTATAACACCAGTTATTTTTATATCTTAATTACAACGAACAGTCATAACATAAAGAAGCAGATAGCTATGGTTCATATATGAGCTTTGGAAAACCTCTGTTAGCTTCCCTGGATCCTTTTCCAGTCATATATTTGTAGGGAATAGCCATCCTAAATGGTTATTTAGAAGTGGGGGCTTTTTCCTTTTTTGCTAGTACTACACATTTTGGGGGAAGAACAGGCTGTATTTTGGATGGGATTTTTAAATCCAGAGGAACATAAATAATGAACACTCTCCTCTGTGTGTTAAATATTTATGTTTCTTGCTATATTACTCCTCACTGTAATTTTGCTGTTGATAAAAATGACCAGGTTTTCTTCCTCCTCAATCTCCCTTTCATTTAGGCTTGAACACCATTTAAATTCTTTATGTATTTAAGGAATGGTGAATAAAATGAAGTAAAATTAAAGTTGTTATTTACAAAGAATAAGATGCTTAGTCATGTAGCTTCTGACTTATCTCAGATTTCAGAAACTAGGGTTGTAATAGGAGCAAATTTGTAGTTGTTGCTGTACTATATATTTTTTTAAATGCTGTTTTGTCAATGTCTTCTTTAGATTATGGCTGAACGGAAGAATGCTAAAGCTATGGCTTGCAGCTCATTGCAAGACAGGACAAATGTCACCACCCTTGAAGTTCCTCTGCAAGGTACTGTGTTACAGCTAATATCCTCAGGATGGCCCTATTTTAGATAAGTTTTGTTTCTGATGCAGCTTTTGACCAAAATGGAGCATATTGGGTAGAGAAGTCAGGAGTGTAATCCTGCCTTTTAATTAATATATCTGACTGATTGTAATCTGTTCCTGTATTACTTTAAGTATTTTTCTTGGTTATGTTGACAGTTACAGACTCCTGCTCAGTTATGTCAACTTGTGCATTGCCTCTTCTATTTTGAAATGCGGGTGTTGCAAACACAGTCTTACTTATTTGTGGCTACTCAGAATATTGTGTTTTTCAAATCAAAATACCTCCTGACTTGAGACTGTACCAGTTGGCCAAATCAGAATATACTCCAGTTATTCACTTGGATTCAGAGGAGCCATAGGAGTACTCCTCCTAGGTTTCAACATCTATTTTAGCAATTTTTGAGGCAAGGGTGCAAGTGGGTTGCCATCCAGCTGAAGAATCTTTTGCATACTACTGCATGGTAGAAGGAAGTTGCCTTTGCATGCTGTTTTTAGTCATATCTTAGGAGCTGCTGTTTTGAAAGTATTCCAGGAGAACATATATACGTTGTGTTAGCTTTACAGCAAATCATATGCTTCTAGATTCACCAATTTGTACTGAATATCTTACTCCTAATCCATACATCAATTTGTGCAATGGTCTGTGTAATGTGTACTGTTCAGGCAGTAGTATTGATTATCTGGCGGCTATGTTTAACATATTAGCAAGGATGATATTAAAAGCAGATTCCAGATTTTACATAGCTATTGCAGTGAAACTTAGGTCTATATATCTCAGAGACCCATTCATCTCTATTTTCTGGGTTTTAATATGCCAGCAATATAATGTGATCTTATTCTTAGCATAGACCAAAAATTCCTTTAGAAATTATTGAGGTTTGTTCTTGTTAGAAGGAGTAAAAGTTTGTTTTAATCAATGCAATACCTTCAGAGTACAATTAATGGGTAACCAGTTTTATGTTATTGATGAAATAGAAGTTTTTTCCTGCTGTGAATACTGATTAACAGAAATTGACTTTTGTTCCCATGCAGTAGATTTCCCAACACCAAAGACAGAACTGGTGCAGAAGTTCCATGTCCAGTACCTGGGCATGCTCCCTGTAGCTAAACCTGTGGGTATGTAACACTTAAGTGACTTCCAGAGTACCTTGCTTTTAAACTCTAATGGCTCATCAGCTGCCAGTGCATGATTTTTGAAGGGTAGCAACTCTTCTGTTTCAGTCATATAAATCAGGCATGAAGACATTTAATATTCAGGGCATCATATGAACATGTGTTTTGCAAACAGGGTATTTTGGGAGCTTCCAAGAAGGCAGAGTTTCTTTCTACATCTTTCTCTGAATCTGAGCTCTGCTACTAATGAGAAGGGCCCTAGAGAGCTGAAATGGTACAAAAGCTAAACAAGATGTTATCCTGTTTTTTATAAGCCAGAGGCACCTGGTTTGGATTTCCAGATGGAGAAATACAACTTCACAATACTTCCTTCCATTATCGAATTAATTTTAATAATGAATCCAAACCAATCTGTTTTCTAAACTACTGTGTGATGATAAAAAAATCTGTTATTGTTTACATATACTTTTTCACTATTGCATTTTCTTCTCTTTTAGGAATGGATACTCTGAACAGTGCCATTGAAAGTCTAATGGCTTCCTCTAGCAAAGACAACTGGATGCCAGTTACCATGAACGTTGCTGATGCTACTGTCACAGTCATCAATGAAAGAGTAAGACAGACTGTTGTTTAAAACACGTTTAATATAATACAAGTGTTGAAAATCAGGAACACAGAAATGCTAACAGGGTTAATTTAAACTAAAATTCATTTGCTTATTTTGCATTTTATTTCTTTCCAGATCTTCAGAGGCTCTTACTGCTCATATCGGCTTCAGTTTTCTTTATCATTCCAAGCATTTTCTCAGAAATAAATTATTATAAGTATTCATTAGATACTCAAATTCAGTATTTTCCTTTCTATGAATTTTGAGCCTAAAATGTTGTGGGTTAAGCTCTAAGTAGCAATCCTAAATTCCAAACTGCATTTGCCTTATTCTTGGTATGGAAGCCAAGAGTAATATTCAAATCTGTGTTACAGAGGAAAATGTAGAGCATTTTCCATAAGAGTTTAATACAGTGAAACTTACTATTGCAGGCTTTTATGTATGTCTTTTGATGAGGTACTAAACCAACATCTCTATAACATACCAGTGATAGGGGAGCATGTTTTGGAGTCATTATAGCCATGGTTTTTTGTTTCTTCACAAAGCAAGCAGCTTTTACAATGCACAGCATACTCCGTGGTAATGTTCAAAGGCTTGGATTTCTGCTGACAGCCTGGAAGGGGAGATCCAGCCCAGGCCTGAGCACGTTTGGTTTATGCAGAGACATAAGAAGGAATTAAAATACTGTATCAGTATGTCCTCCCATTTAATCGAAATTGAAAGTACCACAGAATATCCAGTAGTAATGATCAATCCTTTGATTCATAACCAGAATGAAGAGGAAGTCATGGTGGAGTGTCGTGTGCGGTTCCTGTCCTTCATGGGAGTCGGCAAAGACATCCACACGTTCGCCTTCATTATGGACACAGGAAACCAGCATTTTGAGTGCCATGTTTTTTGGTGTGAACCAAATGCAGGCAATGTATCAGAAGCTGTTCAAGCTGCTTGTATGGTAAGTGACCTTCTTCAAAGGCATCTAATAGCACTTAAGATTTTCACTGCCTCCATAAATGATCATCTTTTCAAATCTGCCATTATATTAAAGACAGAGAAAAGAAAGATAAAGATAGGAATTGATAGTATGATATATTTAATCAATTAAAATCCAAACATTTTAAAGTCTGAAGTGCCAGTTTAGTGAACAATGCCCCTTTGTTGTAAAATGCCCATGTTATAAAATCCAGTGGTAATATAGTGAAAATAATCCTTGGTCAAGAGCAGCTGAACCCAGAAAACTTATTTTTCAGTTTTCAAATGGGTATTTATATGATTTAGTATCTGTTGTGTGCTAATGAACAGTTTCTGCCCAGACATTGACAGACCAATTTCCCATTAATTTCAGCTGAGCTTTTTTGTCACGGCCAAAACAGAGGTTTGACTATATTTAATGAGAATATACTAAAAGTGTATTTAAAATGGCCTGCAAAGTTATTTGATACAGTAATGATTGCAGAATGCCTTTGCTTTGTTGCAGTTACGGTATCAGAAGTGCTTAGTAGCCAGACCTCCTTCACAGAAAGTTCGGCCACCCCCACCTCCCACAGACTCAGTGACCAGGAGAGTTACAACTAATGTGAAAAGAGGAGTCTTGTCTCTCATTGACACTTTGAAACAGAAACGTCCGGTCACAGAGATGCCATAGCTGCAGAAGAGAGAAGATTCTCCTAACATTTGACTGAAGATAACAATAGCTACGCTTAGGAAAATGAACGGACGATGTCTGACCTTCCATTTCAATTGCTGATGCTTTGTCTTCAGAGAATTTACCCCTATTGAAACAATGTTAGACAAGCATGTTCTCTCGTTCTTGCCACCATCGTGTGATATGAAAAGAAGCATGAATAATTTTTTTGCTGTCAGTGAGTTACATCATGGGCAATGGAAGGTCTGTTTGATTGTAAATACAGGAACATTACCTAAACTCACACAAAAAAGAGAATATGGCCACGTCCCTCCCAGTGAACTCATGCAAAGTCCTTGGATTGAATGATGCCTGAGTTAAAAGTTTTGCCTTCTTGAGCTGGATTTGTCACAAACCAATCTTAAATCCTACAGCACTTTGCTCTGTTTTCAACACTGGAATAGGTATCAAGTATTAGCTACCATTGCATTACTGTAGATTAAATACCAAGTTTTATTTTTTACAGAAATACACCTGTTAGTTTTAAATTGTTTGTCAGCATTGGTCTAGCAATGACTTTAACATCTCCCTGACATGCTTTTGAATCATAGTGTCATTATGTCATCTTCTGGTTACACATTATGGTCATACAGAAGAATTGTTTAAAACCAAACCAATGATGAAAAATCCAGAAGTGTTTTCAATAACTGAGTTGCAGGGTGATCCACTGAAGCTTTTCAGCTTTAAACATATAAATTCAACTGTTGGCTGTTAAATTTATTCTCCTAAATCTATTGTTAATTTATCAAAAATACTGTATGTTTTTCATGGAGTGCTCAAACCAGTCAGGAATACGAAGGAAGTAGTTAGTGATTTTATTGTCTTACAACTGTTATAGAGACTAAACTATTCCATACCTTTTCTATATAAGTGTTTGATGAAATGTTCAGTTCATTGTCTGGTTGCGTAATTCCCCCTTCCCCTCAGAGTTTGTTGCTGAACACTTAGCATGCCAGAAGAAGAACAATTACATTTCATGTTATTTACAAAATTTCATGAAATTCATTTTACTTTTAATGCTCTTGTAACAAAATAAGAAGAGAGTTGTTTTTTAACAGGATAGTGTTTCAGGTAGTAAAATTGGATTTCAATGCTTTTGCTCCAAGACTTCATCTAATTGATTTGCTTTACACACCTGCAGACCCTCAGAAATCAGCTCAGCATTGCCCTCGAAATTATACCTCAGGCTAATTTTGAAATGCAGTCATGCATCTTCAGTCTCTCCCTTTGCCACCTTCTGTCTAAACCTGCAGATTGGTACAAATTTTGGAAATGGAACATTAAATATGTTTAACTAGTGTTAAAAATGTTTTGCCTCTATTTATAGCTAGATTCCAAACTGTAACTGTCTCTCAAGTCTGCAAATCTTGTCACACTCCAATGATAAAGGAGCACTGGCAAAGTTGTTGTTACAATAACTCTTTTTTTATTTTACTATGCAAGAGACTGTTATAAACAAACGATTTTCTTTTTTATTCCCTTGGTTGAAGAAATTAATGACAACACCTGGCAAAGTAACTTAGGAACACAACAGGAAAAGAATGATGATTCAAGAAATTTCTGCATTGAAAAATGCAGAAAAATCATTACTAAACTCTGTGTGATATATGAGCAAGTGTCAGGTGAAGGCTGGCTATGCAACTATTGTAACTAAATTTAGCTTTCTACAATACCCTCTGAAGAGCTGATCCTCTACAGATCTCAGATCTCTTCATGACCACAATTCTGCACCTCAGGCACTGAAGCAACTGTTTCCCCTCTCAAGGCTCACGCTTTTGCCACCTCCTTTCCACCACCTCTATTGCCTGTACAGCTGGAGAAGCTGCTTATGCTGAGTACACAGGGAGAGCTGGAGGGGAGGGGATGCAAACAAACCCACCCCCTTTAGCAGTACCAGTGGTTTAGTACCATGGAGCCAGATCACAAAGCATGGGGATGGTAGCTTGCATATAGCTTCTATACTTTCCAATATTGATCCCAGTCACCTCTGTTAGGAGCAGTGTAAAAACTCATTTACTATCAGAGAATCACAGAACTGTTTGGTTTGGAAGAGACCTTAAAGGTCATCTAGTTCCAAACCCCTGTCAGGGGGGCACTGTTCACTAGATGAAGTTGCCCATCCAAGCTGGCCTTGAACATTTCCAGGGATGACTGCTCTCAAACTGTGGTGGCTAACACTGTACCCTTATATAGGATTGTGAAGTTAAGAGATAGACGTTTCCTTGTTTGTCATTGTGCTAGTGATTCACATTTTATTTTATTTTAAATTAAATACTTTGACAGTGTCTTCTTAAACTTCCATCTGACACCACCATGATTTGGATTGGCAACTGTTGTACAGCAGTGAATTAATTTTAAACAGTATAATTAGATTTTGTCATTGCATCTGCACAGTGCTGATTCTCCCCAAAAGAGATCCAGACTGTGTAACTAAACCAACACTTAGCAAACAGCAGTGTAAAGGTTCTACATCCATGTTGTCAAGGCTATGAATCTATGGTTAGCTTTCATTAGCAATGTATGCATCTGCAGGAAGGGCTGAGAAGACAGAAAGGTATTTGAAAAGCTGTACATCACTCAGCAGTATATGTTTTAAGAGGTTTATGTCTGTTAACAAAATGCTGTTGATTCCACAAATATTTAAGTTGTGTGCTTGAGGATCTGACTATATATGGCCTTTTTGCTTCAGTAGAGCTCCTTATTCTCAAAAAGATTTAATACACATCCAGGTGTTTGCAGAATCAGAGCCTAATATTGCAAAGCCTATTATCTTATGTTTAATGATACATTCAGACACTCTTTTTACCATGGCCAAAAAAGTACGTATGAGGTGTGTGTGTTTGAGCAACTGCAACTGTTCTAGTTGATGTTATAGCAACCCTTCAGTTATCTATGCATTTTTTATAATATCTAGTGATTCTGTAGGCCGGCAGCCATGTTCACTATGCCTTGTATGTCTCATGCCATATTCTAACTTAACCTGTTAAATACAGCTTAAAATATTTTTATTTTATTTATTCTATTTTTACTGAAATATCCTGCATTATTATGTTGATGTATTGTCTTTAGTGGATGTGCTCCTGTAACATTCTCCACTGTATACTATATGTTGCCTAAAAAAAGGCAGGCTTTGTAATTATTTGTAGTCACATTTTTATTGAAGTCTGTAGAAGAATCATGTAAAGCAAAGCTAATTTCTTCATTTTTTTCGATGCAAGTATTAAGTTAGAGTAAGTATCACATGTCAGTCAGTCATGTCATTAACACACTCCCTTGCAGAAGCAAGGAGATTTATATTCACGGTCAATGACTAATAGATAAAGGCCTTTCTTTTGAAAACTGTAGTGCTGGCTTTAGGTTTTATTTAAGCCACTTACTGTTTCATTTAAAGGGGAGCAAGGAGGTGTGGGAGATACAAGGCTATGGAAGCCACCTACAGGGTGTTTAACTGGGAATAACAAAAATAGCATGGAATGGCATAGAACCCATTCACAGTAAAACGAGATTTAGTGATATATTTCCTGTGCAGTCACCAGTACCTACAGAAACTCTGCCCTTCTGTGGCAGAGGAACAAAAATTATGGACTATCTAATAGCTTACACCAGTTCTCTGTCACGAAGAGTTTACATTTCCTAATTTTATCAAGCATGTCATGGATTATTTATCATGGGATCTAAAAATCCTTTACCATGGGATCTTTTTTCCGTTGGTGATCTGCATCATCCATGGAAAAAAGAACATTCTCATTTTGAGAGCCAGTATGGGCTCAGCACTTCAGCATTGCCATTGAATGCATTACTCCTTTCTTGGGCACGTTAATTAACAGTTCGCTACAATGTGTGCTGTCCCGTCAGCCAATGCAGGTTTGATTTAATAGGAACAAAGAAGGAAAGACACCACTGTTTATTAGCAGAGCCCAGTCTTACATAAAAGTACCTGACTGACAGTGAAAAGGACAGTTTTCCCTGCTGTTGACCACTTCTCCACATTTAAATGTAATCTGTTCTGAGAATAAATTTAGCTGCATAAAGTGATTGTCTCAGCTGTAACTGCTCCATGAAACTGCAAAATTATTTTGTTCAAAATGGTGGTTGAGGGAAGGGAAAAACATACTGATGGTTTAGAGGCAATAGCAGTGCAATGAAGACTTGTGTATCTGGAAAGCTGAATCAACAATTTCTAGTTGAAAATTACAAATAGACAACTGGACTACAGAAAAATAGTTACATAAGATACAGTTTTACTGTAAAAAGTCATGGAGTGTTATAGGCATCTACCTACAATCCATCTGAAATCAATCCCAGATGTTGCCACCATGTGATGTTCCATGCTTACAAAGTAAGCTGCTGACCTCTAGCTAAAATATTCACTCTCTGATATTTTTGTAAGACATGAAGATTCTAACTGGTTTAACCACCATATTGTGTAAAAAATGCAAATTCCTGAAAGCAAGATGAGGCCAGTTGTGGGACATCGTGGCACATATTAAGTAAGTAGCCCAGAAATTCTTAGACACATATATGTTGTTTTACAAGTAATTTTAACTTTAATAATGAATGATACAGATCTTGATTTTTTTTAATTGTTCTCTGACTGCAGAATCTCTTAAGTTTATTTTAAACATTTAACAACCATACTGAGAAAAAAAAATCTCCTTAGTGTCCATTCCTTGTATGCAACATGTAGAATCTCTCCTCCTCCTAGATGGTTTTGAAATAAAATAAGAATTTCTTTTTTTTCCAGTTCTACACATGGCATGTGTATGGGTCTAAATGTATCCTTACAAGTTTGTTCAGAAACGAGTAGAGTTCACCATGTTCCTGGAATAGGTAAGGAGCATGGATTGCTCACAGGCATATGGAGAAGGTGAGGGATGTTTCTGTGTACTACAGCTGACTCAGATTAAAATGCTAAAAGAAATTTTCACTGATTCAGTGAAGCAAGGATATTTATCTGATGGAACAAGAGCCAGCTGTCTACACTCCTGGCGTAATATCATTCACATCCTTTATGAAAAAGGTTCTGCTGATCCAGTGACACTGACTGGTGTGGGTGAAGAAAAAATAGAGATGTTATAACATTTTCTCTGGATGGGTCTAAACCCGGACCCATATGTCCAATCAGTTAAGTTTCACACTATATTGATGATGCTTCTGGAAACACTCTTGCCAAGTATCTGAAATGGTTGCCCAGAGGAAAATTTCTCTTCTGGGCCACAGCTACCTTTGCCTTTCTACATTGCTGTGCTGTCTCTATTTCATTTTTACAAGTTATAAATATAAATCAGATTATTGTTAAAAGTATCTCTGTGCCTCCCTGTATCCTCTGCCCAGATTACAAGATAATTTTCAATATTTTACAGTAATTTTATCTTTGCTAGCATGAGGGAGTATCTTAGAAGCCCACCACTGTTTCCAAAGACAGGCAACTACTCTTTGTCCAGTCATTATTCAGCTGACTAGCAGTAACATTTATAAAAATAAGTTACTTTGACAGTAGCAGCTCTTTTCAACTAAGAACTGTTTAAGAAATTGATGAAGAGCAGTTATGAAACATGACAGTCAGATGTGACATTATGATGACAATTTAGTGTTTTTAGCATGAGAATATTTTATCTATTTTTCACTGTTAATATTTCAACACACTCTTGAGTAAAAACAAAAGAGAGCAAGTACTAGAAAACCTATGCATAGGCTTTAATGTTCTTGGCCAATTTTCTGCACAAAAGTTCACATCTAGTTTTAGAAATAAAAGTGAGCTAATAGGTTTACTGTGCAAGGCTTATTTTCCATGTATCAGTCTTAACTGGAAACCAGCACTAGTGATATCTAGCACTTGTAAAGAAAAGCCACTTTAAAAAATTCAGACTCACTTTTAAAACATCAATTTGAAACTGATTACTTACACAGGTTTAGATAACAGTGGGGGCTTCCATGTATGATTTAACTTTTCACTTTAAAGTGTATAGCAAGAGGCTATAGTTTTTTGACCTCACTTCCCCCAACAGTCTATCAGCCTTAGGCAGCTGAGCTCCATTCACTTTAAAGTGTGATTACTGGATTAAAAGTTACTATCTAACATGGATATTTCTATATAAAGAGCCCATAATATTTCTTTCCCACAGCCAGATTATCCTTGCATAAAGATATACTGTAATGCAAGAGTATTGATTAATATACAGAAACCTTTACCTTCTTTATAAAGGGAGGGCAAAGTCTGAAGGTTCATGCAGTCAAGTTGGCTTGACCATTTTTGTACGGGGGGTTGAAATATCCAATCACTTGGACCTGTGCTCCAGTCTGGCCATGAAACCAATGGTAAGTTGATACCCTGCATTTGTTTCCTTACAAACTTTCACATGGTGTTCTCAGTGGAGGGAAAGTGATTGGCTTCAGTACAACCCTGTTCTGTTCTGCCACGTGCCTTTCTAGCAGGTGCCTGTCTCTCATGCACCTTGCTCAGAGGCGACAGATCGGATGTGCACTTCGGCACTTTCGCTGGGACTGTGTACAGATTGGGCTTCACAGATGTCTTCAGCTGAACATGGCTGGCTGTTCGGTCACATTCTTTTGCTGCATGTTACTGACTGCTTTTGTTTGCTGCACATTCTTTTCTTGTGTGTTACTGGCTGCTTTTCTTCACTGCACATTTTTCTGCGGTATGTTACTGGCTGCTTTTTTCCGGCACACATGCTTTTCTTGTGTATTACTGGCTGCTTTTGTGTGGCACATGTTTTTCTTGTATGTTACTGGCCAGCTTTTTCAGGCACACATGCTTTTCTTGTATGTTATTGACTGTTCTAGATGCAGAAACTTCAGCCTTAACATTAGCTTCAGTTTGGTGGTGAAGGAGCTTTGCAGCTTTTGGCTTACTATCACTAGCAGTAACCTTATGTTTGCATTGTTTTACTTTCTCCTTTTTCACCTCTTCTTTTGGTTCTTCTTCAACAGTGCCATCTAGTACTCCTTTTTCTGCAGCACAAGCCAAAATGTCTGTAGTAAGCACTTTCTTAAAAGTATCTTTCTGAAAATTTCACAGGAAACAACAATGAATCTAAGCCACAACACAGAGCTGCTCAGCATGTACTCTACAAGAAAACCATGACAGAAATCTCGCAGAAGGACTTAAGTCACATGTGATGTTAACCAAAACTATTTATTCACAAAATTAAGAATTTGACTATATGTATAAAGAGGAGCATTTGCTCCTCAGAGACTTTCTTTTCTACTGACCCAACAAGAGGAAACTCAATTCTGGGCTCTGTAATGTGTATCTGACTTGTGGTTTAACTCCAGCTGGTCACCAAGCCCCACGCAGCTGCTTGCTCATTCCCCCACCAGCAGGATCAGGGAAAAAACTGGAAGAGAAAAGCTAGGGAACTCCTGAGTTAAGATAAGGACAGTGGTTGCTTGGGAAGACAAGTGCCATAACTGCAAATGTCCCCCCTTCCTCCTCCTTCCTCCCACTTGATACACTAAGCATGTTGCCATATGGTCTGGAATATCTCTTTGGTGAGGTGGGGTCACCTGTCCTTGCTGTGTCTCCTCCCAGTCTCCCATGCAGCCCCAGCCCCCTCCCCAGCGTGGCCATATGAAAAGCAGAAAAGGCCTTGGCTCTGTACAAGCCCTGCTCAGCAATAACAAAATGTCTTGGTTTGAAGACAGGTGTCTGCTAAGGAAGATGGGAACCTCCCTTAGAACCCACAAATGTGAACTCCCTTCCCTCTGAATTATTATAACTTTGGAATCAAGGGCTTCCAGGTAAAGATACAGGGAAAAAGGAATAGCAGTTTTTTACTAGTATCTATAGCAAGGCAAACAATCAATAACAACAGTGGCAA
>VZTX01026997.1:117893-135793 GCA_013400915.1 Pardalotus punctatus | reverse complement strand
GCTGGCACAGCCAGGAGGATGTGCCCTCCAGGAACGTCCCCTTCCCAGACGAAAGCTCACTCACCAACAAGAAGAAAACAGCGCAGACCCGAAAAACCTTTCTGCCGCTGTAGCGAGGAGCCCGCAGTTCCCCGCTGCTGCCTCTCCCATAGCCGGTGGTCGAGTGCCTCAGCTGATGACCACACCTGCTCTCTCCTCCCCACGCCCAGCTAGCTCTTTGTCTCTTACAAAAGGAGTTAATAGTCATTAAGTATCCAGCCATTAGTAACCTAGCACCAGGAATGGGGAAAAATTCCATACCCCTCAACCTCCAACACAAAAACATCTCTGTTATCAACCCTGTGAACAGCACCCTGTGTTCAAACCCAAAACACAGGTCCACACCAGCCTCTGTGAGGAAAACTAACTCTACCACAGCCAAAACCAGCACATTCCCACACTGACTTACTCTGTGATGTGTCTGTAAGAACATATTACCCATTATGATGTGTGTGTGTTTATCAGAAATAGTTACTAAAATACAGAAATATCAGTAACATTAAACATGAGTAATTTTCATAGTAATGAAAATTCTTGCTCATAATACATAAGTAAGGAACTCTCAAACTAGATTAATGAGGAACCAAGTCAACATTCAAGTATATAAAGAGAAAGAATGGAGAAGAAACTTTTTACAACTAAGCTAAGAAGAAGGTTTCTGTAAACCAGGAATTTCAGTTTAAATTCTAAGTACACGCCTTCTCCTTGGAGAAAATGTTCATTTCCTGAATCACCTAAAAATTTGCCATAGGAGCAACTGCTTCTTTGTATTAGAATCTGATCCCAAAAAATTACCCAAATTAACTACCTGCAACAAAGGTCTCTGTCTCTCTGGAGAGAGACAATATGGTAGAGAGACACTCATAGCATGATTAACTAAAACTCAGACCAAGTTAAAAATATTTCATATTCTGAAGAAAGAGTTAAATAATAGGTATCTTGAAAGTCTTGTCATAAGTGACTCTCTTACTCTTAAAAAAATCTTATTTTCTCCAAGAACCAAGCTTCTTTCAAGCACTGTAATTGCAGTACGACAGAAAATGGTACAAATAAGCAAGTAAGATCTCCTATCTTTAATTTGCAATGAAATTCTAATTAGTTCCCCCTCACACCGCTTCCTCTTTTTGTGGAAAAAATCCATGCTTTTCTCAGACACAAGAAGAAAATGTTGATGCTCAGAGATGCAAACTAGCCCTTTAAGGCCTTTCCTCAGGAATCATGCCAAGACTTCTATTTATGCAGCAAACGCCCCCTGCCTTTCAAGCTATATTTGCATATGCCTTCGTTTGGGAAGGAAACATATTCGTACCTATTTTACTCAAATTATAATAGCATCACCCATAGGGATTAAGATTTCGTCTGCTTGGATACTGGAAAATCTTGGTGACACATACTACAAATACATTTTCTAGACACCATTTATCATGAGTCTAATCAAGCTGTGTGTTTCATTACAAAGGGTGATAACAGCAATATATTTCCTCTAGATGTTGCTGGCAATGACTTGGATCATGGGCCAGCTCTGATCATGAAGACCTGCAGAGGAACAGGCACACCTTGTAAAGCTGTGCTCAGCATAGAGCTCCAGAAATGGCACATTTCAACTACTCACCTGTCCTTTGGTCTTAAGACAACTAAAGAGCAGCCAGGAATTTTATTTTAAATGTTTCATTTCATTTCTTCTTTTGTGGAAAATTGCAGTACTCATCTTCTTGGATTTTAAATGGTAATTTTCGTAGCTTACCTGTCTCTCTACAACAGCTAGGAACCAACCACTGGGAATTTCTGATGGCTCCATTTTGAAAAACATTTCAGTGGAAGCCTCTGAATTGGAGCGAGCAGAAAAAACAGAAGGAATAAGCTTGTAAAAAAGAAATGAAAGACCAGAAATAATATTTAAGTATATAAAAGAAAATAAACAAGGATACATTAAAAGTAATTTTCAAATATGTCTTTCAATAACATAGCTTTATCTTCGTTTTAAAAAACAATTACAGAAAGGCATGAGAATTCATCTTTTTAGAATTAATTGGGAGTTTTCAATTTTTTTCAATAATTCCCTTTTTTTCCCCCAATTCTTAAGTATATGAATCACCAGATAATAAATATGTATTAAGACAATGAAAAACTATGTTCTCTCTCAGGTGTGCAATTACTGAGTCATCAAGTTATCCATGAAGTTGGGGAATAATCTGAAAACACTAAGCAGCTTAGAAAAATTGTACAGGTGTTGACTTTGAGTCTTATTTGACTCAATAATATATGCTCATAATAAATAATATATCTATCTAAGCTAAAAATCTTAGGTTAGCAAAATTTGCTATTTGTAATAATTGAGTGCTGTTTCTTGAATTTTACCATTTTGCAGTGCATCAGTGGGGAGGAAAGAATGGGCCTCTTCTCCTGTTTACCTTGTATTCCAGGAATACCTGGTTGTTAAAAAGCAGTCTCAAGGACTTGGCTCATAAGGCTGGCAAACTAGTATGAAGCTGTCTCAGTACAGAAAAATACTATCAAAATGTCCTTTTGCAGTTATAACCCCCTCCTCTTCACTGAGGACTGTAAGATAGAGTCCTACTCCTTAATGGTCCACTAACCCTCTTGCAACAGAGCTTTATTAAAAAATGGTTACAGAGAAATATATTTCATATTTGAAAACAATAACCTGATTTGGTTGGCTAGTTCATTTTTAGGGGGAAGTCTGCAAAACTGTTTCCAAGTTCTCACCATAGTCTGGATTTCTTTCTGTTTTCCTTGGAACTTGATAAAACAGGCTACACAGCTCACATCCTCCTTGCATTACTAAATAAAACTCTTACGTCTTATGACACAGATTTTTTTTATTCTAGATCAGCTTACTCAATGCAAAAAAACCCCAGTGATAACCTTTTATTGATGTATACAAATAACTGTTCACCAGGAATCCTTTCAACAACCCTGAAAAATGATGCAGAAATTAATTCAAATTTGATAGATGAAAGAGAAATGCACAAGTGGATTAGATTCCTCTCTATACACACCTGTTTACCATGTGTACCCTTACTTTAGGTAAAGCCTTTGCTATAAACTGCCATATCCTGAAGGTAAGCTCATCTTAGCCAATGCATATATGTTTGAAACCACCCTTACAACTGCACAGGCCTAAGACCAGCTGTGTGACCCCAAACTCCAACAGAGCCTTATTTTGTTCGGCACCAATTCAGTACTGCAGAGTAATTCCAAAAGATAAAATGTACATAAGCACAATTGTTGTAAGAGTTTCCTGAAAGCCCTCAGTTTTCTCGGAAAAGGGAATTAATATTCAGTAGATCTGTGATGATCAGACAAGATGTTTTATTATGACTTGTCTCTCAAAAATCCTACTGTGAACATGGGGCTAGTAACTCTGCAACAGCTTTTCATTCTACGCTGCACTGTTTTAGTCAAGTAAGTTCTCTAATTAATTCTAAGGAAAGTGTAAAAGGAACTTTTGTAAGTAGTACATGCATCTTAAATGCCTTGAGCTTTCATCTTAAGCATATTCACTCTGTGTATTTTATTTATGGTGTTCTATTACTGCTCTCTTCGTGTTGGTTACCAGCAGCTTTATTATAGCAAGGACTATGATGAAACATACAAGATACTGCATGACAGTGAAGGAGAAACTCAATCTGAAATTGTCATTTATGAAGCTTAATCAATCTTCAGTCACAAATTTGCTCAGGTCTGAAAAGATCCTAATGTAATTTTACTGTCCTTTTCTTACCATCCGAGATTGCCTTTTTGGAAGTATAAGTATGATTTGGTAGTTTGACAAGATTCATGATGCTTCTGCAAAAAAGTGAACAGATTTTGGTTTGGCTTTGCAGGGAGGGGAGGTGGTTTACTTAAGGGGGAATTTTTTATAAAATAATTAAAGCACCTGTAACTTTAATAAAAATTCTTCTACATGTTATGAATTTATATACTATTTATGTTCAACTAATTTGGAGACCATTACATTCCAAGGTCCCCCAAGTTCTCCCCACAGAGTAATAGCTGGACAGAGGTCAAGACAGACTCCAGAAAATTTCAGATTCCAAAGGAAAACACAGTTTACAGCAAGAGTCCATAAATGCTTTTGGTCTTGTATAGCATCATTGGCAAGACATACCCTGATTTCATCCCACTTAGTGTAAAAAAAATCAAGCAGGCTGCTATTTTCAATCACTGAATTTTGAGAAAGATGCACTTTGTTGCACTGTGTCTTATGAATAACATAAAACTTTTAAACATTCTTTGGACTGCCACAGATAACATTTACCATTTTAATAATGCAAAATTTAATTACACTGAACGATATCTTGAGCCACATAAAGATATGAAGAATGGTATCTTGAACTTTTCCCTTTGATAGCCGAGCTATTAACATCATCTGAGGTAATATAAAATCTAAAAATATAGTATTACTCCTCTGTACTTCTTTTAATACATCCTGTAATCAACTATTGTATCTATGTGCAAGTGAGTGCCAACTGTTTGCATTTATCTACTGTGACTGAAGGGAAAATCCAGAAAGTACCCATCAGTCTTCTAACAATTATTCTGTCTGACAGGGGTGGCAGCTAACTTACAACTAAGTTATAACTACTTCTGAAGTATACAGTACATGTACTTTTTTCATATATATACTTGTGTTTGCTATGACTGCACAGGATAATCTCTTACTGTAACCTGTCCTTCTCAGAAGTCATTCATCTGAATACAGTGATGAGCAATCTTACAGCAAGGGTTCTTATTCTTCTATATTATTCTAACAATTTCAGATTTAATTTCTTTTTCCTTTGAAACTGATCATTCTACATCAGAAGCTGAGAGCATGCCAGCAAGTTACCTGACTTCTAGTCTCCATTTGATCTTAAACTACTTTCATTCTCTGAATACTGATAGAATAATAGCAATAGCTCTATCTGAAGAATGTTATTTCTGACAGTGATGCTTTCCTCCCATCTTAATTTCAGAAGAACAAAAATAATACATTAAAAAGTCAAAAGAATACTGCTAAGTACTCTCATAAACAGAAAGAATGGCACGACAGGCAGCAAAAGCTATTTTAATTTCATGCAGTCTAGAATAAGAATTATGCTACAATTTAAAGTCATACTTTAATTTTTCCATAGATTAAACTCCTCATTCTGTACCTATATGGTTGTACTTTATGTCCCACCACTCCAGATTCCAGTGCTTTTTTCACTACTAGCTCATTTTCTTCTGTGTAAACTGAACAAGTACAGTAAACAATAGCTTGTACTTTGTTAACTACAAAACAAAACAGAACAAATTTTTTACTCTTCAGATTCCTCATACAGACAGTGGTTTGCTAAATATTGATAGCATCATAAAAATTATGTCACTTTTACCAGTAAAAATATCCTCCTGCACACATTAGCATGCAATCTCTGGTGTTTTTTAATAATTAAAATATTTTCAAATATTTGCAGATTTCAACACAAATTCAAAGCTGTCTGCAGTCTTTTCACAGAGCTACCAAAGAAGGAAAAAAAGTGGCATCATGCAGATGGAGTAAGACTACATTTGCAGAATTTCCAAAGCAGAGTGTGACTAAGCCATACGCCAGTTCACTACACAATACTGAAGACTATTGTATTAGTGTCTGGCAGACAGTAGGACACAGAAACACCTTCAGAGTGGAGGAAATAATTTTCCAGACAGTTTGGTTACATGCTTCTTGTTAATTAATGGAGTAATTGGTGTATTTTTAACGATATAAGAACTGGTGATAGTACAATGGAATTGATAGTGCAAAGTCTTCCCAGATATTGGGGAACTAGCACACTTAAATTTCATTGCATGAATCAACTCATTAAGCTGCCTCTCAGCAAGAATACTGAGTTTATCCTCAGACACAAATCCGCAGAAAAGGTCTTGTAGCAATCCTGCATCTAAAAGCAGAGTAGTAAATTTAGTCTTGCAACTTGTATTATTGTCTTAAAATTCAGTTGTTTGCAGAAACAGACCTGGTTGTTACTGGTGCAGTGGGAATGTAGGTTTTAAAAATTAGAATTCCAAGAAGTGCTTGATTCATTCTTTACCTGTAATTACTGGTGCCTCTTACTTGCTTCTAGTTAATGAAAATTGTACAGTGAAAGGACTTATACAGTCAATAAAGGAATGTAATTGAAAGGAAAATTGGTATTTTGGTTGGTATCTTGAAGCAAATTTTCTGCCTATATTTTACTCAAAATAAAAAATTTATACACACTCTGCCCTCCAGAATAACCCTCAAACTTACATATTATCAACTTGAAGCAGTCACAGAATTATGAAAGTTAATGTATGTTTTATAGTAATTAAAACAAGGAAGGGCTTTTTAATAAAATTATACAATTTACTGAAGCTCCTACACTGGCTAGACCACACTATTTGAATCTATTTCTACCAGAAAGCACAAGCTAGATACTGTATCAAAAGTTACGTCTATGTACACTTAACATAAACTGCATTGGATTGCCAGCACCCAGTCCAGAGCATTGTGATAGCAGCAAAATAACTTTTGCCTTTTGAAGTCTTGGGTCTGTTGGTTCAAGCTTAGTAAAGTCTTCATGTAACAACTGAGTATCTGAAAAACAGGAAAAACTCAATAGTTATAGACTGGAAGCAAGCCTCCCTGAAGAGACTGTGGTGTTACACAGAATTCAACAGAGCTAGAGCCTGCCAGATCCACATCCCGCAATGTATGGCCCATGGATTTGAAACGGATTGAAGGGCTAGCTAGACCGGCATCTGCCACTGAAAAGACAGTTAATGGGGCTGGAGTCTTGCTGCATTCTGTCATGATTGTTCCCTCCAGGTAAACTGGACAAGTGAATGTGTTTGGGATTAACACTCTCAAACAGCTGCACGTCAGACTCAAAGCAACAGCCAAAACACCACATCAACAGACCCAAAAGTTCCCAGCTAACAGTTACACCAACTGCTACGCAGTAGCTACTTCTATGGAAAAATTCACCCTGACATTTCAGGAGCTTACATCTATGATATGGTTAGACTGCAATTAACTTGACTGTAGCCGAAGAACTATCAGCTCACCTTGTGACAAAAATGTTACTGCCATCCCCAAGTCTCCAAAGAAGGGATCTCTGAATTCTGATAGAATTAGCCCGTATTTACAAACATCTGCATTACAATACTTTTTGCATACCGACTGTTTTAGCACCTACTTTCACATCTCATATGACTGAAACTATTCCTCAGTTCCTCTTTTGCTGAAGATTTCACACCACAAACAAAAATTGTGGACATGCTGTGATTTGTCAGCACTGACATATGGGCAATGGTCAGATGCAAACCTAGGTGAGCCACTATAATGTCACCACCTTCACTTAACAGCGCCTGTTCAAGACTTATCCCACAAAACAATGACAAAAAAATGAAGTATGACCAACTACTTTTGTTTCTATGAATGCCAACCTTTTCCAAATTCATTGTTTTCATAGCAAATGGGAAAGAAGGGAGGAAAAAAACTAATCAGGCATATCTGCTAATCTGGAATTAAATAAATTACAAAACCAAGCAGTCACTCAATAAATTTAAATAACTTAATTCTAAATAATACATAAAAAAGCATAGTATCTATAAGTGAAAAGAAAGTACCTATCATCCCCGTAAGGAGGAACTCCTACCAACACCCTGTTCCAGAAAAGGCAAACACAGGCCTAATTCAGGCAGAATTCATCCTCAGAGGCAGTTTAACAGAGAAATGCAAAACTATCCACATAGCTCTTGATCATAATTACAGGAGAAAAGACACCCTTGTATGTCAAAGATAAAGATTCTGCTGACATTTGAACAGAGAGGCGAACTGGAATGCAGAAAACACAGGGACCACTCCACAAGAGTAAATGCTCTTGTACCACTGGTAATTAAGAGAAAACTTTATCAAATTATTTTAAAAGGCAAAGAGTGAAGATACTGACCACACATACCAGGTCTTGCACCAAATCTGACAAACTGATGATAAATGGAAGGGGGGGGGGGCGGAAGTGCCAAGCCTTTAAGTTCACATCATTGTCTGTGTGCACACAGAATTCAAACATCACCCTACCCCACCACAGAGATGAAGGCTTTGATGGTTTTATTTACTCATTTTGAATACTTTTAAGTAGTAATATTCAGAATTTGTCCCTATTACCTATGGGGCTCTCATGTATAGTTCTTTTCTCTAAGTAATTTATTAAAAATCTACATACTGAAATGGAATATTGAATACTGAATCACTTTTTAAGTTCAGCAATAAATTTTGAGGCTAAAGTTTTCAGACAATGCTAAGCTTCTAGTGAAAATGCTGACTGAAATGTTTCTGCTAGGCCCTCAAGAATCATCAGACAGTTCAGATAATTAGTGGTTGCGTTGTTGCATGGTTACTGAAAACCACCACTCTACAACAGAAATCTTCCACCAAATTTGACTGGGAAGTCTAATGATGGCAAGTCAGGAAAATGACCAGTGGGGGTTATGGAGATCTAGGAACCATACTGCACAAAATACAAAGAAGTTTGATCATTCCATTGCAAACATGCATTTGAAGAGGAAGAAATATTACAACAGTATACCACAATCTACTAATTAGGGGAAAGCATACGGAATTACATCAAAACTTTCCTCACATTTTCAGAAGTGAGACTGCCTCTTTTGACCACCTTTTATATTCAGTTCATCAGCTCTAAGATTAAATTTAAAGCATTCTACTAACTTAATTGTAGCTATCAATTATAAGCATTGACATTTTCATGATAAATTTAGTATGTGGATCAGTTTGTAACCTTCTAATTATTCAAAATGTCCAAAACCTTATGAGAGTTTATTGCTGCCTGACTCATTTAATAAAACAGTCACACAATACATGACCTCTTTCTAATGCAAAGCAATTACTTCAATTTACAGATCACCTGACTCAAGGCTGAACATCAACTCACCTGCAGTATGAGTTTGAAATCTGCAAAAAGATCTAAATCAAGCAGTTCTCCTTTAAGAGAGAAGGAAAAACTAATACATCATGGCAATGTTGGTCCACAGCATATGTATAATGGTCAAAGTCTCACACAGATTTAACCTTCGTGAGCCCCTTCATCTCCAAATCTCTTGATAACGTCTTCAAGGCTGTTAACATACAACTCTGACCATTAAATATACAAGAGTTACTTAAGCAATACAGTTCCCATTGGTTATATGAATTTTTTACTTCTGTTAGTGTGTGTGTGTGTACACATATGTATACATAGGTCAAAAATGCCATACTATCTCATGCAGGAGGGAAACTTACTCAGCTCTAGGCATGTATGTTCTGGTTTGAAACAATTAGGTTAATAAGTCTGATAAAATAAATTAAGAAAGAGGTATGTGTCTCCAGAGGATGATTCAAAGCATCAAAACAGAAATGTCCATGTGCTCAGGAGATGCTGTAGTAAATTTACTGCTGGAATGCTTTAGTTCTTTCAATTGCTTTCAATTTAACCCATGATTTTAATCTCACCAATGATGTTAATGGCTGATGACTGAAAGAATCCTTGTGCAAATGTAATGAAGGCATAACTGCTGAGGTTAGCAGTTCAAATATCATGAAGATTTAAATGTATATATAGCAAGACTTGTTTGCTGAAATGCTATTTCAGACAGCACCATAAATTTATATGGTACATCAAACATGGGATGAATGCAGCAGTTTTTATTTCAGTCTTATTTAAGGGTTCCAAGGTCACAACCAAAGTAAGACGCATTATCTTGAAGAGCCTACAAACTAAGCACTGAACATCGATCCAAGATAGGAGTAGTAAAACAAAATTCTTGAAAATATTATAAAATTGATTACCTGTCTAATAAAACAGGTAACAGGATAATCTGGTACAGTTCGTGTATCAGTAGTACAGAACTGGGAACACCAGTGTTACATACTTAGTAGCCTACAGAATATAACGATTTTTAAAAGTGTATTTTAACTTCAAGTTTACACACATCCTTACAGAATAAACAGCAGGTTTAAAGTATTGTGTCTTAACACTCTTTGCCAAGATTATGGTTTACACTAATACATATGATGTTAAAGACATTTTCTCTTATTTTTTGTCAACAAGTTAATTCACCCATATTTTTTTTCTAACTGTAGTTCCTCATTTATCTGGTGAAAGACCCACACAAGCAACAGAATAGTAAGAACTGTTTCAAAACCTGTTTACAGTGTATAAGTACCACTACTGCACGGTATAAAAACTAACAAAAAAAACCCAAAAAAAACCCAACACAATGGCACTAGACTAAGCAGAATTTCCTGTAAGAATTTTAAATTACTGGTAATAATATAACCTGGAAATTCTGAAACAAGTATAGAGCAAACTATATCACTTCATATGTAAAAACATCAATAACAGATTATATTGATTTAAAGACCTTACCTGATTTTAAATGTGTTATCCAAACATAGATAGGTAAAGCAGAAGCCCTTTGTTCCTGCTTCGATATGGTTTCTGGTACAAAGTATTCAATTGAAAGAGCATCATATTTGATGCGATAATGTGCTAGTGCAGCTGCCAATTTGGTCCTATGACTATAAAAACATAGTCACAAATTTATTAAGTTTTATAAATGTTTTAATCAGCTATTAGCATGCAACAGTTCTGTTCCAATACCATTTTGCTCAGAAACCAAATCCAAAAGGGACACCTCATTCTGCAAGCTGCAACAGAAAATACTGTTATAGAACACTGTCTACCCCAGACAACAGCAGAAGCAAGATAGTGGTAGATAGCTAAGACTATTTTATTTAAATGCAGGTGGGACTGGAATTATGACAGGTGACTCTCAAATACATCCATTTTCTCAAACAGCTGGGAAAAAAAAAAAAACCAGTATATTTTGGAATTGCAATGTGTGGAATACAACCATCAAATTCATTTGCATGTTTGAAAATGTACAAACATATATGTGCAGAATGAACTTTTGATGAAAATTGACCTCTAAACATGTACAGAAACAATACAATTATAATGGCAACCAGGAGTAACTTTTATTATTATTACATGAAAATGTCAGAGAAAATATTTCCAGTATTTTCTTCCCACAAGCTTCAGGCGTACTCTTGATACATGATAATTCAAAGTAAATAAAAATAGCCGGTGAACTACTTCACGTATATTACTTACTGCCCTCCAGAAATACCTTGCACTTAAGAGATTCATGAACTTTTTGGGCCATTCTAAATGCAGCAGCTACACAATTTTGTATAATAAATGTATCCTGATTTTTGTTCTAATTAATTTAAATAATAAATATTCAACAAAGTTCCACAGTAGAACTACTGCTAAATAGATGGATGTTATTCCATTCCATGACTTTCTGATTCTATTACACTTGTATTTATGAACATTTACAGAATATTTAATTTCTTTCATAGAATTGTATGAAAAAAATTCAACAATGCCAAAATAAGATGCCAGCAAAATAATCCACAATATAAGGATGGTTTCTTAGCTGTATTTTTCATAACTATATAAATATGAAAGTTTGCCTTCAAAGTAGGTTCTCATTAGAAGAAAAAAGCCCACAAAATTTTAAGATGAAAGACATGTTTAACAATTACTTTTAAAAGGCACTGATTATACAAATCTTCATTTTTGCTAATATGTATTAACAAAAAATAGCTCTTTGAACATATACCTGTATAAATAATGCCCTATTTCCTGAACTTCTGCTACAAGTTCCTCTTCATAAAAAATCTTTCGTTTTTCAAACTTTCAGTCTTGTAGGTCATAAAGCATCACAACAAGCAAGCTGGTAAACTCATCTGGCTGCAAGAGAAAAGCAACTGGATACAGAAAGTGACACAAAGCATACCTTACTTCTGCAAAATATCTGTATCAAACAGCAGTCTCCCATGTAAAAGACATTAAAAACTCTTAAATGCTTACTTGTAAGAATACGAAAGGAATTCCTTGTGGAGAGTTAATAAAACACTGAAGATTTTTTTTAAAACTCAAATACACAACTTATGTGTTATTTGAATTATCAAAATTAAAAACATTCTCCATGCACACAGATAAAATACTGTATCTTAACAACTTCTAATGTTACCAGAATTGAAATTTTGAAATTATTTTCTCTTCATAAATTAGTTTGTTAAATAGCTAAGCTAACAAAAACTTCTTGTCTATCAATTCCTCTCTTGGGAATTGATGGGATTCTTCCATATGTAGCAACTGATACAGTCAATTATAACAACACTTCTGCTTTTGGGATAGATGTAAAATCTCCTTTCTCAGTGTTAAATGTTTAAACCAGGGAGCATCTCCTGCTTAAGGGCAATAATTACTGCACTTCAGTTACTATTGTCTAGCTCTTTACATGAAATTCCTACAGTTATTATGCCTTCCAAAATTCTCGCCTTCTCACAAACATGACCAAAATTAGTTAGAAAACTCAAGTTATTAGGGAAATACCACCAAACACAAAATGTTAGCACGTAAGTCTTACTTCCTTACAAAAACAAGGCAAATATAAATACGTTAGATCATTTGCCTGCTCACATCAACTTCCACAAACAGTATCAGTTCAAGTTCTTCTTGCAATTTTCAAAGACATCAAAGACAAAACTGTAACAAACAGTAGAATATTCTGCCAGCTCTAGAATTTCTTTTCATGTAAAAGCAGGAAAGCATGATTAGAGAGTAAACTGCACCAGTTTTTGCCAGTACAATATTTGTATACAGTACCATTTTCCCAGGAAATGAAACATGGGGTCAATGCATTTTTTTTGTCTGATGGAGTTCACTTCATGTCTTCCAACTCCCAAGGACAGGAAGGGAAAAATTTTTTTCCCCCTGCTCATAAGGAGACACAGCTGGGAAGGAAAGCACATGGACATGGACAATATCACTGAGCAAGTACTACACTGCAGCTAAGTTTATGGCTTGCTCTCTCACCTTCATTCTTTGAAGGTTTTGATTCCCAGCAGCAAGGTGCAACAAAATCTCACAACATACTTTGGAGATGGATGCTTTAGACAATTATGTAAAAATGTCAGCAATATTTCAGTCTAAGGCTGTCATGTAGTTCAACAAAGGTTGTTTCGGAAAATGTTGTAGAATCCTCAGAAAAGATACTAATTATGTCAACACAGAAAATAAAATTCCTCAAAAAAATGTTCACTTACTATTGAATAGCATGGGCAAGTACTACTGTCTAACAATATTTCTTCAAGAAGATCTTGATCTGTAAAAAACAGAATATGTTGACAAGTTATGCCACAATATACAAGATCCTGTGGAAATAAATCTTGGAAGTCACTAAATTGTAATTTTAAGCATCATGAAAATTGAGGGTAAATTCAATCCCCAACAGCAACAACTCTATCTAATTCCCTCACATGAAAAAGTATAGGGTTTAAATGTTTGATTTCACACATTCTAGTAACACTTAGCTATATTTAAATATTTGAGGGATATGAGTAGTCTAGTAAATGTAAATATTCATCGATAATTAGGATCCAAAAAGAACCACTGAGATGAGCTCAGTCAGTCAGAGCAGGGTGCTAATAACACCAAGGTTGTGGGTTCAATCCCCTTATTCAGTTAAGACTTGGACTTGATGATCCTTGTAGGTGCCTTCCAACTCAGAATATTCCGTGAACCTCTGATTCTGTAATAATTTGCAGTTTAACAAAAATTTCCCCAGATCTCTGCTGTCAGGCAGCCACTGAACATTTTGGTTTTCCATGCTGCATCATTGCTGTCAGCAATTCTTGGGGAAGTTTTGTACTTACATTTTAGAGCATTGAAAGCCAGTTCATAAGATACACACCTGGAATTCTCATCTTTAAAAGCCATCATGGGAGATTCTGAGCTGTTGCCATACTGCACCTGCATTTTTTCCTTATTCTTTTTAATATGAATGCCTTGAAAAATCTTAGCTGCATTTAGGTATATGGAGTCGGGATAGCCATTCTTCTCAATCTGAGTCACTGTTCTTTTTTTAACAGATCCTTTTCCATCTGAAATTTTCATTTCACTCAAGTCTGAAGTACCATTTATAACATGTGCATGTGAAGACACCAAATTACTTCCAGAATCTGGCATTTTTCCAGTTGCTGACTGTGTAAGTGCAAGTCACAGTCCTGCTGCCTCTGCAAAAAACAAAATTTGTATTGAATCATGAAATTTTCTTTCACTAGAATACACTTTTCCCTTCCTTTTAGGGTTTTCAATAGAATTTATTTTCTTTCTCAGGCTCTAATCTTGCAAAGACATACATATGTGTATCAGCTATACTTCTACATATCTATCATCTTACACATCACAGAGACGTATTTTTAAGAGTTTACTTACATTATTTGTTTTCACCAATGCACCTCCAGAGATTAGTTTCTTGTTTCGAAGAGGCCAGTGCCTGTCCTTTACAGACTATACAGAGAGATCTGATTCTCTGTATCTAATAAGAAACATTATTATTGCAGACAGAATAGTAACTCTTTCTAGGAATTCTCCATTAATAAAAAAAGACACCAAAATTTTCAAAGCAGACATCATGTCTTTCAAATAAGAGCCATCTTGAAAAGAGCTGCAGTGAATTGCAAATGTTTGTCCACTAAACTTCATATCTGTTCTTAAAAGTGGAGAACAGAGATCACCTAAATGTTAGTATATTTAAAGTACTACCTAAACAGCACAATTTTTAACGGCAGGAAATCCATTCTGAGAGTCTCTCATGGTATTGTCTAACTCTCCAAAAGCCCATGTGCATTTCTTAAGTTTTCTCCACATCTTATATAAACAGTAAAATAAAAATTACCTTCCCCAGAGGTGGAATAAGGCTTCAAGAAAATGAAAAAGCCCCAGTGTCAGTTGACTGCAAAAATATGCTAAAGTTTCACACAAAAGGTACCTAAAGTATTGGATTTACCCTACTTGCTCTGGTTGTTGTAACATGCATTTATGATAATGCCTGGAGATGCAGAAGTCAGACTAAATGCTCAGAAGTGGGTTAAGCCAGAACAAATTTAAACATAGAATGAAGATTTAAAAAAAAAAAAAAAACGAACTAGTTTTCCTGCCTGGGGAAGAATAATACAAGAGAACTATGAGGAATTTAGCAGCCATAACACAAAAATCTAAGCATGGAACCACTGCTGCCAAAGAGTTCTGGATATTTTAGGATTAACAGCACAAAACAGCAGTATTGGGGGGGGGGGGGGGTTGCCAGTTTAAAACTCAAAAAAGAAGGTGCTACTCTGACCAAATGGAAAGGATCTCCTTTTTTGCTACATAATTTTGTTCAGTACAACAATTCTCAAGCTTTTTCCCCACCACTCCCCAACATCCCTAATGATAAAATACATACCTCTTCTCCCCAGTTCACACACACTTGCTCAGCATCCTTTTTTCCTCTCTCCTTTCCTGCCCCCCCATCACAAAAATCCATAGTGGCAATGGTGGATGGGAGCACACAGGGTTGGAGGGGCAAGGGGGAACACAAGCTACTGCTTCTCCAGCAGACAGCCATCAATTGCCCCACGCTGAGCCAGCATTCCCCCATTCAAACTCCCTTTCCCAAACATGGGCGACACTCAGCCCATCTCTCCCCTCTCCAAGACTAGCACAACTCAGTGTCTGACCAGCCCAGCTTGCTCCACACAATGGACCAGTATTGCTTCCTGAATTCTGGCAACTAATCTGGAGGAGGCTACATCTCTTTCTCCTTCCCCAGGATTTGCTCTCCAAAACTGAGAACTGCTAATCCTGTAGAAGTAGCTTTTATTGTTCCTTTACAGAGGTCTCAGGCCTCAGACAAACAGCTTCTTCTGGTGGGAGTTAAACTTCAACATCCCTAGTGATAGATGAAGCAGTGATGGATCCATGAAGCAAACATAAATTCATTTTATGAAGCCATATTGAATCAGAACAAGCAGTGAGAAAGCACAGTTCTTCACTAGAATAAAGTACCTAGATCACCTACATCACCAGACTGAAACTCTTCTGCCTAGAAAGGAAAAACGCCCTATAAATGCTTTCATGATCTTTTACACTAATTTAACCAGCAAACATATATATGATTTCACAGAAACATGGACACCATCTCAGGGACCTGAAACTCAAACCTCTTCTCCAGATGAATGCAAATATTCCATTTTAGAATATGTAGCAAGTGAACTATGTCTGTGGTATAAGGACTTTGAAGATTTGTAGAGCTACCAGATACTCTTTGTGACTTCTTTGCCAAAACCGTTTTTGCTGAGCCACAAGACACACTGGTATTAGGAGGATTTGATGAATATACTTTCCCAAAAGACAAATCATCCTAATAAAGATGAGATTCAACTGTTCTGCCCTATGCAGGCACACTGCACATTTGCAACACTGTAAATCGCAGTCTGAATTACTGAACGCTGTTGCCAAGGAAAGGACACCAAACTGGATTACTCCAAAGCTCAGTTGAGAAGAAGAGCTTCCTAGACAAAATATAAAAGATCCTCCCTTTGTTTGTGGATCACAAGCATATTACTCAGTTGATGGGCAAAAAAAAACACTCAAGGTCCCAAGAGAGCCATCATTCTCCTAAAACAGAATGGCCTTCAAAGTTCAGATCAGACTATACAACTTTACAGTCAGGCAGTTCGAGGTAGGAGGCCTGAAGGCATTCACACTTTTTCCCACCTTTTTTTTCAAAGACGGAGGGGAGCTCTCAGCAGTTCTGGTACACTCTGTATTTGAAGATGTGTTCAACACATCTAAGACTAAACCCACAGGAAATCCACTGGAACGGCACCTGAAGAGAACTTGGGTGAGAGAGAACAAAGATTTTGTTCTCATGTTCTGGGAAAGCTCTTGAACAAGGTATATTAGCTAACCTTTTTCTCACTCCCTAAACCATTTGGAGAAAAGTAACACAAGAGGTACATGTCATACACCTTCACATGATGTCCACCAAATAGAACTGTCTTAAGACTGGAAGGTTTAAGTCTGTAGGAGAGCTTCAATCATCGTTTCACAATAACAGTATGCTTGCCAATGGAACTGAAGAAAAATTTGATTAATTTATTTAAATGTCCTTAGTTTTAAGTGAAATTGTCCACAGACTGTATGGTTCTGCAATTATGAACAACACTAGACAAATACAGTATTTGTGGCACACAATATAGATCCGTATGAATAAGAAATAAACATGTTTCTACTTTACACATAGCTTCATTTAAAGTGGAAGTTTACTACTGTATCATAAACACTCAGCTTGAAGGATGTCTCCAGCTTTGACTTAATAAACTCAAGCACACAGAATTATGACATTTATTCACTGCACAGCATAGTGAGTGATTTACACACACCCCCATAAAAGTCACTAATTCCTTTGTCTATATACCAATACATGTATTTTTACCATTTCTTCAGTTATCACCTCTTTCAGTAGCCCCTACAAATCAAGAAAAGAGATACACAAAAACCAGTCCCACAGCACTTGCGTCGTATCACGTACAGCAGGCAGCCTCACCACCGTACCAATTCACATTAAAAGAGAGTCCATGAGAAGCGGGTATGTGAGCATGGACCTGGCTCCTCACACACCAACAAACAGTAAATCCTGGACAGCCGTAAATACATGGTAGTTTTAGTCTCACTGACTAATCTGGGTACACGACGGCATCTGCTTCCTAACCTCAGTGCGACCGTCTGACACTGAGCTTCAAAGCCTCTGCCGTAACCAGCTCCAGCCAGCCAAACCGGAGGGCAGCGGAAACTGGGGCGAGTCAGGAAAACAAGTCAGCCACGAGACCATTCCCCTACTCCGCTTTATGTATGACAAAGAGCTGAAGTCCACTCACAGGACAGGTATCCAGGAATAAA
>VZTX01026997.1:78265-117019 GCA_013400915.1 Pardalotus punctatus | reverse complement strand
AAACCATTTATTGAAAATATGGAAATAATCAATAAATCAGCCATAACCTTTGTCAAAAACAAGAAATCTGCTTTTTCCCTATAAAGTTTGTTCCTGTTACATCAGTGCTGTCATGGACAATCCTTAAATTCTCCTGAATAAGGGAAAAAATCCTGTGATTCAGTTAAAATCTATGATGACTTTTGGATTGTCATTTCTCCAATAAGGTCGGGCCTGGCACCTCACAAAACATCTGCCACAGGTATGAGTGCCCTTACAGAGGGAAGATAGAAATACAGGCTCTTCTGCACAAAAGCCAAGTAACCAATGCTTTGGTGTAGGTTGGCTGCACATTTAATAAAGCTCAGTACAAACCTTAGTACATCCATGTTTTTACAGATTGTGAGGTTGCAGCATTTTTGGGAACAGGCTGCATTGAAGCACACAAGCCAGTGCTTGTTATTCCTGCCAAAAGCTTGGGTGTTAGCCAGATCCCTTTCTGGTATCAATCTTATCAGATATCTAATCAAACCAAAATGTGACTCTTTCCAATCACGTGCATCAGGACTGGAAAATTTGGAGAGTTAAAAACAATGCTTAGTTTGCTGATGGTACAAAGACACTTTTTTAGTCTGGATGTGCTACAGTCTCCAGCACGGCTGGTGCAATTTGGACAGCAGCAATTAGTTACAAAGCAAGCCAAACAGGCTGGGTAAACTTTGCACATAGCAGTTCAGTTCAAACAAATCTTGAATCCTTCCTGATGAGGGGGTGGAATACATGATTAATAGGTTGTATGGATCAATAGGGCACTATGCTAGCTACAGTATAGATGTAAAGGAGGTTTTTGT
The DNA here is from genome assembly GCA_013400915.1 of Pardalotus punctatus. Classification (NCBI taxonomy): domain Eukaryota; kingdom Metazoa; phylum Chordata; class Aves; order Passeriformes; family Pardalotidae; genus Pardalotus; species Pardalotus punctatus. The sequence goes on along the minus strand of VZTX01026997.1, from coordinate 116,189 downwards.
GTGGTTTATTTCATTTTGTCCAAATAGATATGGCAGCTCTTTTTAAAAGACACAACTGGAAATTGCTGCCCAATCTTGATTGCATTTCTATGTACTAATCTTTCACCTTCGCTTTGAAGTAGTTTATTTGGCTAAAAGTACTGCTAAGAATTTTCAGTACCTAGAGTTATTTGTCTTTTGAAAGAAATAAATATATATTAGAATCACTATCTTGTTTCCTTCTTGTCTGTGACATTTTGAACTACTGTCCCCTTGCAGAAAGCCGCCTTAAAACTCCTTCACATTCTAAGTTAGACTTCTTAGCCAACGTGTAGTGGATTCGGGGTGCTTAATCCCAGTGTTGTGGGTTCGAGCCCCACATTGGGCACCAATTGTAGTGGTTTCGGGGTGCTGTAGAAATCTCTGCGATGTGCCGGCGATTTGGACAGAGCTCTCCAGAGTCCAGTCATAGAGCATGCAGGTTTATTGGGGAAACAGGGTGGGGGGAAGAGAGAGCGAAGAGAGGCTGAAGAGAGGGGCAGAGGAGAAGAGCCAAGGGAAGAGCTGAGGAGAAGAGCCAGAGTAAGAGAGAGAGTAGGAGAGTAAGAGAGGAGAGGAGAAGAGAGCGATGTGTCCCTTACAGTACAGTAAAACAGCTTCCCTCCTGAATATTCTATTTTACAGTAACAAATCCAGTACAAGATACAAATCCTATAGCATTTACATACAGCCTATAAGAATCATTACATTACCATTTTGGACCCCTCCTGCCAGGCCAGCAGGGTCAGCTTTGACCCTTGGACTCTTGGTAAGGAGAAGGGCATTGTTTAATCAAAAAGGAGATTACAGACAGCTGGCCATAGCATTGTTTTCCAGTTGTTCAGTAACTGAGGCTTGGCATTTTAGAGATCGAAACTTGCTTTCAATTCTATTTCACTTACAGGTTTCATATACTCAGAATTTAAGCAATCATATTTACGGGGCCTTCCTGTTTCATCTTCCCCAACACCAACGTGCTTTTAACTTACTCATGGATGGAGAAAAAAGGAAACAGTTCTGGGCCCTTTCTTTCCAGAGCTTGGCATGCTCTGGAAGCTGAGCAATCTCATTAGGGTTAATTCCATGCAAGCTAAAGTGGCTCACTGGCTTGCGGGCTCAGCACCCTAGGTAGTGCATGAATGAATTGCTGACAAAGTTAAGAGCAGAACATTAAGAATGAGAATAAAATGTTAAATCTCATTTCATTCCAGCACAACTTGTAATACTTGAGTGTGTTTGTTAGGCTAAGTAATGTCTAATTTGGTAAATTGTTTTATTGAAGGTGAGCAATGGACAGCCATTAGGCTGTTCTTTGTAAGCTAGTGATTTAAACTATATCTAGTACTACTCAAAGACTGGATATGGTAAAATTTGAACTTGGTGGCTTGAAGATGACACAGTGCATTGATACTTTTATGGGAATGAGATCTTGCTCCTGAGTGACAACTTTCATCTCAGAGTCCACCTTCCTATATTTGAAGCCGGGGATCTTTTTTTCCTATGAACATAATTCATCTAATTTTTATCTGACCACTCACTCTGTATCATAAGGTCTTTTTGACCTCATTTCTAATGCCTTCCCTCATCCTCACTACTCTGAATACTTTTATGTATTGGCAAACTATCACATCTCATTGCACCTCTCCCTTTCCAGATTATTGCTGGGAAAAAAAAAAAGTCACTGTATAAATTACTAAAGTACTCCACTGATGACATCCTTTCACACCTCCCCTTACTATCCTTTTGGCAATTACTCATCCATACCAGGACATTCTTTCTTACCTTTCTTATTTTGAAATTACAATCAAAGTATAATTATGCAGAGGCAGAAAGGTCAAAATCTACCAAACTGGTCATGCCTACAAACATCTACCTGCTGATATTGTTCATGCTGATTTCTGAAATGCTGTATTTCTCAAAGAAATCAAGAAACACCAAGTATTTTATTTGTCTAGTGAAGTGGCAGGTGCTGACATGGTATAGCAAAACCTAGGAGATCACGTCATAGGAGTTTCAGTTCATCTAAGTCTTTTACATTGTGAAAATTTTGATTACTCATTGAATCCACAGGAACTTAGGTTTACTGGCTTGTGAAGTTCTTCATAATGAAAGACCAGTAAATAATTTACTTAAAGCGAGTAAGAAGTCATTAACATGATATACCAGGATGCCATGTGTAACAGGCACAACTGTATTTGGTATGACTGAATTGGTGGCCATGAAACCTGACCCTGTGTGGTGTTGCTTTGTTTTGATAGCTCTTTCAGACTAGATTAAATATGTGAGAAAAGTTGCCATTTTTATTTGACCCAACACAGGTTGCAGAATTAATGTGTAAACAGACCTATTATACGGTAACTGGCAGTTGGTAAGAGCAAAGGCTTCACCAGTTTTGTCCCTTTTAATCACTCTGTGAGTAACTGTGCTTTAAGTGAAACCGAAAATTACTTTGTTGCAGAAATGTTAAGAAATCTAATTGTTCAAAACTGATAGTCACTGTAATACTTCATTTGACCCAAGGATGTCTTTGGTTCACTTTTCAAACCATTTAACAAGTACCATGTGTTAAAGTTAAAACCCCTAAGGAGCTATAATAAGGAAAAAAACATATGAAATATTACCTTAAATTCCTTTTTTCTTTTATGTCTTTCCTTCTTGTTGAAGTGTTACATTTAGTGTAAATTTCTGAAATATTCACCAGTATCCTGGTTATGGTCATCTTTCCTGCTTCAGAAGTGAAAGATTTAAGTTCTAGAGGAAAGTGTCTTTCATTAGAGTTAGAAATTAATCTGAATTCAATATAATAACTTCAACTGTAAATCTTCAACTTTTCAAGCGTGCACAAGCAGCTGCCTGGACTATAGTGTAAGCTGAGAGCATCAGGAAGACAGAGGAAATACAGGTGATGAACAAATCTTCCTCCTTTGCTTTTCTAGTCGATTTGCAAATCCAGTCAAAAAAGAGATTTTTTCGTTTTTATCTCATTACACTTACAAGAAATCGTGTATTAGGCTTTATAATAAGGAAAAAAAACCAAGTCTGGTTTGATATGGGATGTTATAAATTTACCTCATTTATTCTTCTGAACATTTATTTTGCAGCTGGGAGGATGTAAATCAGAATAGCACAGAACAATGAACAGGAATTGGCTTGAAACTAACAAATGCCCTGGTAGAAAATGGCAGGATGGCTAAAGCATTATTTTAGCAACTGGAAGTGTGGAGGACAAGGGAAAGCTGATGACAAGGGAAGTCCAGGAAGAAATCAGGCACCAGAATAGTTACTATTAATAAAATGTATAGGGGCTTGAAAAAGGACTGGAGGAATATAAGCTGCTTCTGGGCTAATAGGAGTAAGAGACAGAGGAAACAGAGCCAAAATTTCTAGCCAGAGGCTATCAGAGAAAGAGCAGGGCAAAATAGTGGGATTTTCAGTCACACAGAAGCAAGGCAAAAAATCATTGCAGCAGTAATTAACATTTTTGGCACTCATGACCTTAGCTTTCCAAGTCTTCAAATATTATTATTATTATTATTATTATTATTATTATTTTGTAAAAACACAGCAGCCAGGGTATTAATCAAACATTCCTCTTTAGTTTCATTAGAGTATAGATTATGTAAATTTATTTCTGTTGTTTATTTACCAAAAACATGCAAAGCTGATTTTCTTATTTCTAATGGTTATGATCTCTAGCTAATATAGTAATTATTACTGCTAATATTAAGATTCAAGAGTGATTTTCTCTTCTCAAATACTTTTCATAGACAGACAAGCATAAATTCCTGTTGGTATGCATGGACAATTATCAAAATAATATTGTTTAGCAAATCTAGACTTTGACATATTCATAAAAATTTTAAAAAAAACCTAAACTTTTCAAATACTCTTAAAATAGATTTTTTTTTAATATAATATATGTTATAATATTATTACTGGAAGTTAAGAACAGGGGAGCAATTACCAGTACAAATATTTCCCTGTGTAATCTCATTACAGTTCAAATGTAAGGATTTAACATGTAAGTCACCTCAGTTGCCAATGTTTATAGTTTACCAAGAAAAATAAAAGTACTGCATATATCCCATAGAAGCCATTTCTGCAAGACAATGTTCACTTATGCAAATACTAATAAAATCGCAAAGATGTCTGTCAGGAAGATAAAGGAGAAGTAGAGTCAGATAATTTGGCACCAAAAAGCAGCAGCTATGTGGTTTGGCAAGATATAAAACATTCTTTCACCTTTCAAGGACAACACCTTCTGGTTTTAGTGACATAAACAGCTCCTTTAATTTTCATCTTGTACATAGGTAAGCACACCTACACAGAATGGAAAGCCCTGAAGCTGTACATGCATAACGAATCAAGCCTCAAAAGATTTGTTCACATCCCTACAGTTTAAAAATTAAATTATAACGTGCCTCGTTAGTACATATTTTGTGGAACATGTCTAAAGTGGTGTTCAACACTTGTGCTGTCTGTTTTCTTCCTTTCTTCTATAACTTAGGTTCAGAGACAATGTGAATGTCTAGAACAACTTGAAGAGATGTAAAGAAATGAGACCCTCTGTTCTCCAACACCCCTGCACAGGTAGCACTAGACACCAAGACGGCTTTAGGCTCCTGGGGCTCCATCAGCCTTTCACAACTTGTATCCACTGAGCTATGTTTAAACACTCCTACTGAGTTCAGTGATACAGGATCAGGCTTTCTTGCCCCATGCCTCTGTCCGGGCAATATGCATGTGTGGTTCAGTTTTGAGATCCTTAGTTCCTTGTACCTGTTGTTCCAAATGAATTTCATTCCATTCACAAGGAAATGGAAAGTGTCCAGTTCTGTGGGAGGACTGTTGTTGTAGGGTTGTACGTGTTCCCTTCCCCACTCTGGTGCTTCACACTGTTGTTGATACCCCTCTTACTACAATGGCAGTTTCAGTTACAGAGACCACAAAACTGTGCCTGCTAGTTCTCCCTAAAATCCAAATTCACTGCTGCCCAGGTTTCTCCTCTGACCTTGTCTCTGCTCTACAAGTCACGTGTCAAGGCCAAGATAAGCTCTAAACGAGGCATTAAGGTATCTGTGGTCTAAACCATGCTGTTAATGCCCACAAGCACCCACTTTACTGTGTTTAATTTTATTGTTAGCATAATCAGTGATATGACCAAGAATCTTCTTGAGCTTGGTTAATTTTTTCTCCTTTTTCTGGAGGGGAATTCCAGTTTTCAGTTTCCTTCCATCTGCAAATGGGTCTCCAGCCCCTTTCTAACAAAACTGAGAATATCTGTCTGCCAGATCAAAAAGCTCTTACAGCTCTGTCTGTTTATACTGCGTACCCTGTAAGAATGGGTGATTTAGGAGATTAGCCTTGCATTCCAGTAGTCTTCCCTGTGACTCCCTGTCATCTAATAGCACACTTTTCAGCCGAGACTATTTTCCTGTGTCTCTTAAAAGTCCGTAATATGTGTTAGGCAGTGTTATAAATAAAAACTGCAAAGCTTAAAAAAGATGAAGATTGATACTCTAGGCACATGTTGTTGTTGTTATTGTTGTTACAGTTATGGTTTTTGTTGCAATCCAGTAGATTTTACAGGATCAGGCAGAAAACTAGCATCTTTGTGAGGATTTTCCTGCTTTCTCTCCTTACTGGAAACTAAGTAACATAGTAACCAAGAGTTAAGACTCATTTGAATGTCAGCATGCTGATTTTGCAACTTAAGACACACACATGTGTTATAGACACCTTTCTTGATTAAGAGCATTCATCACAGTGCCTGTATGCAATTTTCTCTGCTGATGAAGAAATTTCTGTTTCAGAAATCTTTGGCACTGCTCTGCAGATAAGGCTATTGAAGAGAAATCCACGAGTCTAACTCTCCTTGAAATGCTGCCAACCATTTTTAGTCTCAGAATTAACTTAACTCAGCCCTATTCACAAGATCAATCAATTCTCTCTCAAATATATTTCATGTGAAGCAGATTTGTGAAAAGTGTTTCTTAAGCATTGCAATTTCAATGCAGCTATTGCGGCAGTGCATATGTATCATCAGATCGTTGCCTGAGAATGAGATTGCTTGATCAATTATGCAGTCACTGCCATAAGAAACACACAGTGCTCCTATTTATTGCTCTTTTACCATTTGCAACTCCCTTGATAAGTGTGTTTGCATAAAATTGTCCATTTTCCCCTTCTGAATACTTTGTCACAATTTTCCAGCAATAATCACAAAATAGTCTGTTAATAACATGATTTGACAATTTTTTTAGTATTACCACTGTGTTCTCACCAATACCTAGCAAAATGAGATAATGAAAAGGCACATTCTTAGTTCTGGCAAGTTACAGTTGCATTTTCATGTTCTTGAACAAACGGAAATGAGACAGTCCTCCCAAACAAAGATTAAAAGAATTTAATTCACTCAACAAGCAGAGGCAACATAAGAGTATTCATCAAAGCCAGGAGGATAAAGAAGAGAAACAGTGGTTTTGAATCACATTTGTGTTCCGGTATTTTGCTCAGTTCAACATTGCTCAGGGCATAACGAGAAGCAGGTTGTCATTGTTTGTCTTCTGATGCATCTTAGATTAGTGGCTTTTTTTAGACCTTTTGTCAGTAAAACAGGTAACCTGCATACCCCAGTGACTTCTAAAGTTCTCTTTGTGTTGTGTAATAGAACACTGCTAGGACTTAGAGCCTGTCCTCACAGTGCCTTTCCTTTCCTCTCTTTGTGTTCCTCACTTTAAGCCCAGCTTCTTTCAGGGACTGAAGAACAGCTGTGACCTGTTAAAAAGTCTGGCAGTTCCCTAGCCTGTATCCTGCAGTGTTTAAGTACTCTAAGAAATGGGGCAGGCTTTAGAAAACACAGCCTTCCAACTGATTTCATGCATCTAATAATAGCCTCTCAAGCGAGGAACTGTGCATATGCCTCATGCAAGTCATCACAGTGTCAAAGCAGGCAGAGACATACAAGCTACAAGCTCAGAAAAAGTTTTACAGGATGCTGATAGGTTTTTTTTCTTTCCATGCAGGATGAAGACATCAATTCAATATTGGGATGGCCAACATGGAGATAAGAAGACCATTTTCTTCCCTGTGGTTTTAGCATAAAAGGATTTATGGAGTTCTTCTTGTTCTCATTGAGGACTGGCCTGATTCTTTCTTGCATGTGATTTTATGGCTTGTTTCCTTTTTTGCATTACTCAGTGGATATTGGTGATAAGGTTGCACTTTCTAAGTGGTTAAATTTGTTAATATTATTAGCTAGAGATACTGAAAGCTGTTGTGCACTGCTGTGATCATATTAGCTTTCCAAGCAAAACTTCCCTGAGCAGAAATAGCAGTGTGCTTGTCTGTGCTAGATCAAAACAGCCATCAGGCTTCCATTTAAAATTTCACTAATTCTGCATCTGTATGCTAGTCTGGTTCAAGCCAAAGAACACCGTGTACATTAGCATTTCACAACTTAGTAATTGTTCTCAAACATTATGAGTTTCCATAGAGACTGTTGGAACTAGATGTATTGCTTTTCATAGGAGAAAAAACAGTTCTATTCAAAACACTGCAAGAAAACTAACAGGAAAATACTAAAAAAAGAAAACAAAACATAAGAAAATAAAAGATTGAGAGTATATTCCCATTTATCATAATCTTCTTTTTCCAAAGCTTTACATGCATTAAATTCTTTGTGATGCACTCATTCAGTTATGCTAGCAAAGGATATCATTAAACTAACTTACAAAATGACATGGAAGGTTGCTGTTCCTCTGTTCTTTCACTTGTTAAAAGTTTCAGTGATATTGTTAATCATCACAGAAGCATTGCAGAGCCCTGAGTTTTCATCTTTTTACATTGGTGAATGAAACACTGATTGTTTGGTATCAATGTATTTATTGGCGATTTGAAGATTTTGTTTTTCCTGACAGCAGTTCGTATGGGCTTCTGAATTCCCCTTGATCTGTACAAGTATCAGTTAGAGGAAAATAAAGGGATGCAAGTCTAAGCAAATTTTTTCCTTTCTGAAACAAGAGCTCCAATGGGTTTATATTTAAGTTACAGAAAGAGTCCTCAATTATTTAACCTTTCTCTTCTAATTTATTAAATCCCTGTCTTGTTCATTCAAATCAACTACATTTGGATTCAGCAGTGTATTAATCATCATAGCAAGCCCTGGGTAGGCAAAATACTGCATTAGCTCACCCAGTTTGAATTAAAAATGTCTTTGTTACATGGAATTGTGTATTTTCTTAATTTATGTGTTCAAGTGATTGGCAGTTAGAAAAACTAATACAGGTTCCTAGAACAAATTAAGAGTATTTTACTTTTTCCTGAGGGTATTCACCCAGCAGATTCATACCACTTAATTATTGCAATTTTTTACTTGAAATGTACCAGTGAGAATGAGAAACAATTAATAATGGTAATTTCAGTGATATTCCAATAAGGAACTTGAACATTGTCTTCTCAACAGGCACTGGGTTTCTCCTAAGAAACCTTCCAGATTTAATCTCTCAGGTTTGTATTGCAAGTTCACATAATGGAATCCAGTGATCCATTCAGAACTTCCAGCAAAAATCTCATTCTCTTTTTACAGATTTCAGTTCTGACACGTGGCTGCTTTGGCTTGGCAGTAACCCCTGATAATGTGAAAGCTCACAGAATGGATGGAAAGGACATCTCTGGGGTAGGAGGCTACTCTACTCATCTGAAAGGTTTCTGGTAGTGAATTGTGTTATAATTTCAGCCAAGAGAACAGTTAGTAGTAGTTAAAACCTGATCTGATTCTGGTGCTGAATTTCTTATGGTTCTGCTACTTCCTGGCAGTGTTCAGACTCTTTCAGTTTATCTTGCAGAACTGAGGCCACAGTTGCATCCTGATACCTGAATAGAAGTAAATTGAAGTACATTGAAACATACTGTCATCTATTTCTTAGCATGTGAATAATTCCAGAGGAAAAGCAATACTCCCAAACGGAACTTTGCCAGAATATTTTTTTAAATTGAACATTACGATAGAATTCTGTAACATTACACTGAATTTACTGTACAAAACATGTATACTAATTCAATAGAAGACATTGTCAATTTGGCAATGTTTCATCAGATATCTTAGTTATCTGATTGCATTAATGTTAAAAATCCAAATTCTCCTTGTTCTGGTGTTGTATCTCTCCCCATTGGAATCCAAGCCCTGGAGTCAAATAAGAAAATATCCCCTACTCTTTGAACGTGTTGGATCAAAGGAATGAATGACATCTCTGATCTCTGAGAACCGAAAAGCACACAGTTTGGTAAGATCTTGCTCACTGTTAAGAAATCATGACTGGAGACACAGTGCATGGTTAAAACAGAGTTAGGGCCAAGCCATGAAGTCCAGAGCTCAAACTTCATCTGCAGCTGAATTAATGTGATTTCTGGTCTTAGTGTTCATTCAGTCCCACATTGAAAATTGCAGATTCAACTCTTCTGTGCTTGGAACATAATGTTTAAACATGATAAAAATCATTAAGCTTTTCTCTAGCTAAGCCTAATTTAATCAGAGCCTTTCTAAGCCTTTCATACCAGTCTGGGGATTTTTGCTAGGTTCCTGATCCATTGACATCACTTCAATTGCTATGAAAAAATATCACCTTCAATCAAATAAAACAGCATTATTATCTGGTTCAGAAAACTCCTCAGGCATTAAGGAGATGCTGTGGAGTCAAATGCTCTCTGTTAATCGGTCCATTCAGACTGCTGGCGGAAGGTGACCATCCACAGTGTAGCGCATCCCAAAATGCTCACAGTAAATCAGCCCGCACACGCACGGGCACGCTGGAGCTGTCTATAGCTTGGATGCAGACGGAACTGTACCCCCTGTAAGAGATGCCTCCCTTGCGCCCGGGGGCAGGAGGCGCCGGTGCCTGGCTCGGCATTGCCACCTCCCGGCCCAGCCCCGGCACTCCCGCCCGGCATTCTGACGGATTCCTCTCCGCTCCCAAGCCGCCCGAGCGCGGGCGCTGGCACGGGCCCTTCCAGCCTTCCCGCAGCGCTGCTGGGCGGGCTTTGCCCTGCTCTGGCCCTGGAGGGAAGCCCGGTGAGCAGAGGAAGATGGGGCGCAATGGCACGGGGAATTCCTGCGTGTAAATTCCCTTGAGACAGTATAATAAAGGTGTTTTCATGTATGTGATGTGTGTGGGTTCACGTAGGACACTGCAGGTCCTCACTGTATTTTCAAATGCTAAACTAGACTGAGGATCCATTGTTGTTGCACCAGGGACATCCTTGCACAGTCACTTCATTGGCTCTACATGTTGCTGGCTGACTTTTGGACAATGTTCAGTATTTCTTAACAAGCAGCCAGAACAAATGGGATGTGGCCTACAGCCTCATTTTCCTTGCCTGTGCTTCTCCATTTATCTCACCCTTCTATATAACCAATAGTTGGCAGGGGCATACAACAACGTTTGCCCATCACAAAAGTAAACCCAAGCTTAAAACATTTATTCATTTGACAAACAGATTGACTGTAATGCCTTTTCACCACACCTCTTATCCTAGGATTTCTTATACCTCTGTATCAGATATCACTGGTGTAATGGCACCTGAGCACTCTGTGGCCATATCAATGCAAAGTCTGATGGTTCTGTTTAAGATGTTGCACAAGGCAGTTCAAGTTAATCTGGGGAGTATTGCATAGATGATAGAAAACACCCATATATTTTCTTCCCCCAGCAGAACTGAGAGGGACATGCATTCAGAGGGTAGCATACTTTTGGGAGCCATATGCGTTATCAATATCTAGTGTTTTTTTCTGTGAATACTTTGTGTATGACTTCTATCATGCCTTTTGCTGGGGGCTTTTAATGAAAGTGTACATAGTCTTATTTAAAGAGTCATCATTCCATGTAAATATTCATCAGCTTGCTGTGTATGAAACATTTTAACATTAAATTTAGAAAATGCACACTCCCCTTGCAGTTTTAGAGGTGCATTTTCTATTTGACTCTCATTAATACATGAAAACATTAAAGTGCTGAGTGGCTAATAAATACAACAAAACCAGCAGAAAAAATTATATAGTTAGCATTATGTATCTTTTTTTCTGTGTCTCTGGTGGGATGAATATGCCCAACCATACAGGAGTGGAGGAGCCATTTTAATTAGAATTCAAATTAGATTTTGTAGACCTGTGAAGAAGAAAGAGGCAAAAATAGGCCAAAATATTCTACCAACTGCAGAGAAACTCATCATGCACTGGCAGTATCCTGCTAAAGACGATAATGTTCTGTAGCATGATGACACTGGAGAATAAAAACATTGCAAGCTCTATCACAGAAAGAGTGCTTATGTGAGGACTTCAGACTAGCAGGCATGAAGGAAAAGAGTTTCTACATATTTGAACATCTCAGGAAGACATGTAAGATGGGAAAACCTTGGCTATCAGCACTGTTTTAGATTTCCTACTTCAGTAACTTTATATATCTTTTCCAAATGAAAAACAAATTTGATGAAAATTATGTAATATCCTATGTCAAAGCTAAGGCTTGTTTTTGGATACTTTTTTCCTCTGGCCAAAGAGTATATGCCAGTTTCAGGACTGGCAACTCAGCACTTTCACAACCTTTCTATTAAAATGAATTTAAATGTTAAAAAGAAGGCCCATGGGTCTGCTGTTTCTCAGATAGAGCAGAAATCATGGCACTAATTGGGCAGCAAGCTTCTCAGACCCTGTTTTTTCCTAGATGCAGGTCATGAACTGAAACTTAACTAGATTCAGAGTGCTGACTGGGTAAAAGCATCAACATTTGGGGTCCCACAGATCATGATAACGTTTACTGCAAGGTCAATAGTTGTAATATGAATGCTGACTTTTCAGTTGTTTTTTCAACTAGTCATCAGAGTGTTGTGAAATTAAATGTCTGGACTGCTACTGACTAATGTGTGTATCACTGTAATTATCAGTGCATTTTGTCATATTTTTTTCTTGCTGTAGGATCATCTCCGAGTATCTAACAAGCGTGCAAGCCAGAAGGCAACATTTTTTCTTCCATAAGGACTAGTGGTATATAACTGCACTATTTTACGGCTGCAGATGTTTTCAGACTTTTCTCTTTATTAAATGACGAAACGTTTCCTTCAGCTCAGGAGAATGACTGGTCTTGCCAATTGCTCACAGCACAGCGAGCGGTTTTCCTTTTTTTCCCTGCAACTCTGCTGCTTGTCCAGCAAGAGGAGCTGCAGGAACAAGGAGCCACTTTCTCTCAAACTTGCACTAAATAAAAATACCTGGGATCATTTGTCAGGAGAGTTCTCCTTTGTCTACACTACTGTACAGCAGGTCAAATAGAAGATATTTTTGAGACTCATTTGTTATCAGTTGATTTATTCTTCGTTTTGCAAGGAGTAAAAGGTCTACAAGTAATTAGAGAGCGTTTTCCAAGCCCTGGTGTGAGTACTCATTTAAAGCACATCTTTTGAGTTTCAGCTATCAGTCATTAGCAATTGAGTACATAACAGCTATACAAATCCAGGTAGAAGAGACATAAGTATGGTTTGAAGGGAGAATATAGGTTTGTTTAGCTTTTTATTACTTAGTGCAGTATTTTTAAACAAACAGAATAGTGCAACTAAGAGAAGGAAACTGAAATGGCAGCCTAAATAAATTGACTGTGCATGATAATAGATATTTAACTGTGGATAAATATTTTAGTTATCCATTCAGCATGTCATTTTCCCTGTACCTTACGTGTATATTGGTTTGTTTCATTACTAAAATGTATTCATCCTGCTGGTATATCTTCATCTATATCCTTGCTCTTTTTCATGGAAGTTTTTTTCTCATCGTTCATTTGTCTCACCCTACAACTCTGTCAGGACCAGATCCTGTGACAAGTTCTCTGCATGGGTTTGATTTCATTCCTACACTTGTGCCAACAAACACTTTTGTACTTCTGGGGTAGTAGGATTGCAAGTAGAGCCAGGGAACAATGGCAGCAAATAGACAACTTACATGCTCTTAAGCAAGTGCAAAGCTCTCTGTAGGATTTTGGCCTTATTCATACTAGGTTTATCCAATAACTTCCATCTGGTTAGGTTTTGCTGCCTGGTTTGGTCATTATCTTTGGTCTTCATGTCTCTTTCTCAAACTGTGCAGTGGCATGGTTTTTTTCTCTCTCTCATTAGGTATTTGTTAGACAAGACATATTTATTACCTTTCCTTTACGAAGGTAGGCAGTCTAATAAACTGGAAAATAACTGGCCAGATCCTGAAAGCATTTGACATTCAGGCACAAGGAATTAACATAAAGTTATTTGGCACCAGAGTAACTGGGTACTTACACTGTGCTTTTTGCCTTGCTCTGTTTTATAAATGCTCAATGTGCATTTTGCACACAAGCTCTGGTAGAGCTCTGCATTCTGGCACAGACTGTCACACTACAATTTCCTTAATTAGGTGTGCATTTAAACTGTGGAACAGAAGCAGCCTCCAGGCCATGTAGGAAATATCAAATCTCTATCAAAGTTTAGATATGAGTCCAGGACTCCACTGCCTCTGAAGCAGTCTTTTTGTGTGCTTTTCTCAATTCATCCTCAGATCTCCAGAGCCATGCTCATGAGATTTGACGTGACAGGTTGAAGAATATATAACCTTCCAGTCATATTCTTCATATGCTCTTCTGCCTACTAGTTATATCAGCCTGACAAGCTCCTAAATCCAGACAAAAAGGTAGCAGAATCTTACTGAAGTGAAGTTTGTCTTATCTGCCTACTTCGTCACATGGTCAAAGGATGCATTAGCAACCACTTCACTGAGAATAAATTTATGTTGGTCCTGCCACACACAGAGTTGTTGCAGTCAGGAATTGCTTCAGTCAGATTGAGACAGACAAATCCCCTTTTCAAAGAATGGGTGAGGCAAAGCCAGAGCTTGTTCTGGAAGCTTTCCATGCCAGACTAGGCGATAATGTCAGGTCCTCTCTTTCCTTAATCAAAAGGGTGAACTTTTAGCATGTGTCATTGTGAACATGTTTATTTGTTTAGTTACTTGATCAGGTGGAAACAGGACATGGTCACAAGGGATAACCACAGAGCAGCCAGGCTGGGAGTGGTCCTTATAAAGCTGTGCCAAGTCTTGAACTAAAAAGGAAGAAAATAGGAGGCTGGGCTGCCTCTGCCTCAACAAGGAGTATCACCACGGTTTTGCTGGAGGAGATGATGTAAGGAGGCTGCAGCTGCACATATGCCACTCCGGAGGAGTTCTAGGAATTCCCCCATGTCTGACTGCCCAAGATCCTGATGAGTGTAAAATATTGTGAAACTGTTGTGGATGTTTGTGTTTAAGTAGGGAACTGAAGATCCAGTGGGTTTGGCGTATTTTATTCCTGACTTCTCATACCTTTCAGGCAAGAATGTTAGGCTGGATGCAGGTGGATCTTGAGGTGTAAATCTGGTGTTATTGCATCCTAATAACTGCATGCACACACAGACAGTCTGGGCATTGAAATGCTGGCATTTGAAAATGTGAAAGGGAAAGAAAAATTGGACCTATGTTTGATACTATTGTGAAGGAATTGCACTGCTTCACAAGATTGCCTTCTATCTGCACCTTTTTTTAAGTCAGGGAAATTAGATTTTTTTCCAGTTTCTCTTCTTGGGTTGCATAGGGAAATGCAGGGGCTTGGTCCTACTTCAAAGTCTAGTTGAAACTCAGGGATGGATGTGCACCATTATCTTCCTCACACTCATTTTTCTGGGAGCCCTTCCTTTGTTTACTGTCTCCTGAAACAAAACTTACCTGCCACCCTGTTCAGACTACAAAGAAAGTGATTTTCGTTCCCCTTTCATCACTTGTATTTTTTCAACAATCACCTTATCTCCAGCCTGAAAGGTGGGATCAGTTGTGACTTCATTTGAGTATAGCTCCAGTCTTCCACTTAAAACATTAAAACATTAAAACATCCACTTAAAAAGTCATGATGCTTTTGGGTCTGTTGAGAACAGTGGTCCTACTCCAGTGATCCTTTAAAATACGTAGATATAAAAAGTCAGGGATCAGTAATCCTTCACCTCAGTAAAATAATTACTTACTAGATTTTCATAAAAAATAAGGATGCTAAATTTTCTCTCTAAATATGTCTAGGGCTTGGACAATATTTTTCATCACCAATGTTCTAATTATATAAAGTAGATGTGAGTGTAAACAGAAAAAAAAAATTTTCATGACTTAGAAAAATATAAATAGATCTAAATAAGTGTAATAAGGTGTTTGATTTTGAAAGATAAGAGATTTCTCATCAAATGTCAGATGAACTCCATTTGCCTTAATTCTAGCTCAATTTCACAAGGCAATAAAATGTAAATTCATGGACTATAATTTTAAATTACCATCGTTGATGAATAACAGTATTAAGGAAATAATCCCTGTATCTTTTTATGTTAGATACAGTCAACTGTGTCAAATTTCTGAAGAAATGTTACATCAAATATATCTGTTGTTAGGTTCCCCGAGCTTGTAACAAACAGGGTAAAGCTAACAAACCAGAACTGCTTGGTTTTAATTCAGAGCAAAAGAATATTGAAAGTATTCTTCTTTGATACAGATTCTTGCAGTGAATGGGTATCACCATTGGAGTGGAGTCTTATTCTGGCATTTCTCGCTGGAATAAGAAAGATTAGTATATTTTAATGGAGTGTCTCTACATAATGGTCTATGCAAAGATAGTGTCCCAATTCCTTCTGCCTTCCTCACCCCCTGCCCAGGACAATGATAAATTACTGCTGTGTATTTACTACAGTTTTTCATTATCTTCACTTACTATGTGCCCTTTAGCTCCCTGATAGGTAATTAATAATATATTGGGCTTGGGGTTATTTGTATTTGTAACTTTACTCTTGGGGAATCTTAACCAGTTCGAACTGTATCTGACCTCATTTTTCAAGTTTTTCTTAAGAGCAAAGTTATTAATCTTCAGATTTCTCAAGCTGAGTCATGCATTAATGTTCTCAGAGTAACAATCACAAAAAGTCCCTCCTAGCCTTTTTCTTTTTTTTTAATTTTGTTTGTGTAGATACCCAGCTAAGTAACCAAGAAAGGTAGTTTCATGTTGTGGCCTCATAGCCCTTTTTTTTGCACTTGCACTTTTGCTCTGATGTCATGAGCAGTACAATGCTGGCATAGTCAAAAATACAGTCATGTCCTTGAAAACTATTAAAATCACTTATGCATTCCTTAAATCATGACAGACATACATGCACACATTCAAGAGGGTAAGGACTTTGCTAGTTTGGTGGGAGTCACTGCAATGATGCTTGTTGTTAACTAAAACCTTAAAATGCACCTAACAGTAATAATCACAACTGGACTTGCAGCTGCATTTTTTTCTGCATCATTTGTATTGACATGCCTCCTCTTTTTTTTTTTTTGCCACAAAACTAGCAAACCACTCCTTTCTAATACGAAGAGAAGGCAGAGCATTAATTGTTTGAGTGGAACATAGGGATAACAATTATAATGATTCCCGGGATACTTTTAGTGATCCTAAAAGCTGAGCATCAAAGCATTTCCCTTTGTTTCACATTCTCACAAAGCAAATCTATAGAGGTATTGATGAATGTAATTTTTTCCCCGTTGTTCTGCTGCAAGGACTGTTCTGGCTTCCTTCTATTGTCCCTGTTCTCCATTTTTGTCCCCATGCCTGGTGCGTGTCTGTGCCACTGATTGCTTTTGTTGGCAGGTCACATGTGCTGCATGTTGCCCCACAACTCCTTGCCCTTAAGAAAATCTTTCAACTCTTACTTTCTCCTCCAATAGTGCCAGCAGCTCCTCACTTTTCATACTTAAGCCTCCCAGATTGTGTAAGAGGCACAATATTGGTTGTCACTGTTTTGGAGAGTTGTTTGTGGTAGCTTTTAATGTAGGAAAGCGCAACCTGGATGTGGCAGAAAAGGCAGGGTTGAGAGCTGTTTTCCAAAGCAATCATTACTAGTCTGACCAGCTGCACCAGGTCAATGAGTAAACTACCCATTTCTCTCTGTGCCTGTCATGGCAAAAATAAACTGTATGTGTATTTTTGTGTGCTGCTTATCCCAGTAGCATTGCTACTTTCACCCAAATTAATGTAGTTTCAGTTTTTAACCAAGCATTATCTTTGGAGGTCCTCAGGAATGGTGGCATTACAGGGAGAGATTTCTATAGCTGTAAACCCTACCCTAAATTCCTCAGAGGCAGAGGGTGCCCAGCTTCCTAATCTCTTCTATTCCAGCTCAAGAGAAGGTGGTTAGAAATTACTCAGAATTTGTGAAACTGTACTCCAACTATGGCCCCCATCTGCTGAAGAGCAAAGGATTTAGGAAACTGGTGTCAGTGGCCAGAGCTACTCAGTAGGAAAAGGCTTGCAAAAAAAAAAAAAAAAAAACAAAAAATGGGAAAAAAGAATGACCCCTATTTATCTCCTCCAGAACTGGCCAAGCAGCTATATATCCTCTTTAGGTGCCACACACAATCATGATAGCAGGAGCAAGCTCAACAGTTTCAGACTTGGAAATCTCATGGGCAAGCAGAGGCTTTGCTGGTAGAAGATGTAATGTTTGTGCTTCCTTAGGCCTGATTCAGTGAATCCATTCCTTCACTGCTTGTAATCTTCAGGCATTCTAGATCATGCTGTTCTGTTCTACATGCCTTTATTCTATGATAAATAAATGAAAGTTGCAATTTGTCACCTTATTCTGCCTCTATGCATGCTGAATTTGAAATTACCACTAAAGTAGACCCAGGAACACCCATGTTAGCTCATCCCAATTATATAATAAATATATCTGCTGGTTCCTGCACATGCCGTGGAATATTAGAAAACTGAAGTGTTTTCCTGTGTTTATTCGTGGCTGTTAATCTTTGGGTATGCTTCCCCTACATGTCATTATGGTCTTGCTTTGAAGTCTTGGACTAAAGCTAGTACTGCACTGATTTCCAAAGTCTTTGTGTACATAAAAGAGTTGCTAACGATGCCAAATTCCACTAGTAAATGCTGAGTTTCACAATGTAGAAGAGATGGGCTGAAACAGGTTTACAGGTTTCCATTCAAATGCATCATTCAGATGTCTCCTTAGGAAGCAGGAGAAGCTTTTAGTTTGAAAAAACCAAGGCAAACCTTTTCCATGAGCTTATACAAGTCAGAGACCAAATGTCTGCATTTCACTTTGCTCTTAGGACTCTGCGAGTTGTGGTGCAAGTGAAGCTGAAGACCTGCATTATGTAGCTCTCATCACAGTTTTCAATGGATTTCTCTTAATATATGAGCTTCCTTAAATATCCTCATATCAGACAAAAGAGCCATTGTTCACTAATGTCAGAGAATGAGATGGGGATTAGTATTATTCCACCAGTCTACTATATGCCTGGATAATAATTTTATTTTCAGTGAGTTTTTGAAATTCATTTGCAAGGCAGAATTTACTTAAAGAGAGAAAGATGAACTGTACATTTTCCTACATACTAACTCAACCCTGGGCAGCTCCAGTGCAACAGAAATTTTGAATTGGACCTATTTTTAATTTCACCTCTTCTTTCTTCATAGATATGGTGTCTGCTGAAGGGGTTGTGCTTGTGGCTGCCTATGTTCTTAAGGGGTTTTAATTCTCATTGTGTTTAAACACACTGTCTGGATTCAGCCAGGAGTGGAAGAAAGGGAAAGAAGAGAAGCAGAAGGGCAGAGATGGAAGCAAAGGCTGTCAGTGATTCTACACTGCTCATCATAGTCAAAAAAGGGTGGAAGATCTTCTCATCCCTGAGGCTGTGGTTCCAA
Source organism: Pardalotus punctatus (assembly GCA_013400915.1). NCBI lineage: Eukaryota > Metazoa > Chordata > Aves > Passeriformes > Pardalotidae > Pardalotus > Pardalotus punctatus. The sequence goes on along the minus strand of VZTX01026997.1, from coordinate 97,395 downwards.
TGACATTTCTCTTGATGACTTGTGCTAGTGCAGGCAGCTCCCTCCATCTCTTAGGTACTCATTCCCATAACCATACAGTCCCGTCAGTTATGCCTGCAAACCTGAAATTTTCTATGAGGGCTGGAAACTAGCACCAGAAATTTTAAAAAGTGGGATAAAATGCTTATATTTGCAGTGCTGCTGAAAAAAAAGAGCTGTGGAACAACAAGCTTACAATAATAACCTGGGCAGCTGTGAGACCCTGGTGTGTTTTTATCTCAAACTTCTTGCTCAGTGGAAGGTGGACAGAGGTTGAGGGTTTATCTCTAGCAAGGCGAACCTTTGGCTACCTCTTCTGTAGGATTTTTGGACTACTTTATGTCATCTCAGGAGCACAAATATGGAAATTTGAAACCCAAAACCATTCTTTCACACAACACCCAGAAATGCTCAAGTCCTTGGTACTTGACAGCTCATCAAAATCTGTCCAATTCTTGAAAATTATTAAGCCAATCTAAGTCAAAATTCAGGAATATCCAGTCAGATTTATACTATGACAGAATTTCACGACATGGGATCCCATATCAGCTTTGTAATCAAGGAAAAGCTTGACGTACTGTTATGCCAGAGGAGGAAACCAGAAGTGCTTCCACACATGACTGATTTAGCAAAGCTCCCTCTAACTGCGTGTGACCAGGAGAGATACCGTGAGGCAAGGAAGGATTCTCATGTCTCTATGTGCATTTGATTCTCGTCTCTCTATGTACATTTGGTGTATCTTCTACACATTCTGTTTTCTAAAATGGCCTCACCTGCATGTGACCATCTCATGTGGCTTAGCAGGACAATCCATGCAGCATTTGTGATGGGCTGTAATGGACAACAGGGGCAATGCTGAGGTTCTGGGCTATTGTGGAAGTTCCCCCAGAGCTCAGCTTCATTTATCTTCTGGATGGTGTCCCTTTCTCTACCATCTCTCCTGGTAGGCAGCAGCGGCTGAACTGCCAAAGCTAAATGACAGCTGCTGCCCAAACTCAACAATTTAATCAAATCAAACCAACAATTTCCAGGAAAAAGCATCCTGTTTAGGGCAATCAGATTCCAAAGTTCAGGAAGAATTATCCGTGAGACCTTCACACTAAGACATATGCCAGTTTTTCATTACCAACATGATTTTCTGCCTTTCAGGACTTCCAAAGCCTTCCATTTTGCGGATTACCTAATTTATTACATACAGGGAGGGAAGGCACAGAGTTTCTGAACCTGTGTTTCCTGATGGTGGTAGACTTTGTGTGTGTTCTTTTTCTATTAAATTACATTGTTAGTTTTATTTATCTTCTCAACTTTTGTATAGGATGTTGCAGGATTTGTTAAAATGCTTTTGCTACTCCTGCTGGATCTGTGAGCCCATACTAGAGCTGACTTTCAATAGCTCACTTGTCTGCATTCACAATCTATCTTTCAACAACCAGCACAAAAGAAAAAATCCAAGTAATGCTGCTGGTTAGAAGTTTCCCCTGTTGCTCATCAAAAATAAGCACATGGTTAGCTTAAAGCCAGCTGAGCATTTTCAGGAGAGTGGATAGAGTTTGCAAAGCCTCAGTTAAAAAAAAAAGGTTAAAAAAAGGTGCAATGGTAATTTTTACAGATGTCAGAAGGAATTTAAGAAAGGTGCCTTAAGTCTTGTATACTTTATGTTTTTCTTCCACTGATGTTTCCCCACATACTTTACAAATGCTTGCTTTAGCTTATGAATTTAAGATTATTATTCAATACAACGATGTGTTTGCAAACACTGGAAAGGAATGCTTTTCTCCAATGAAAAGAGGTTTTTTACATAGCTGTATTTCCATTCTTTGATGTGGTTGCGGTGATGTGCACCTAGTCAGCGCTTTGGAGTGCTTTAAAAAATGTTTTTAAAAAAAAAGAAAAACAAATCTTCTAGATTTCCTATATGTTAGATCCCTTTTATTCTCTCCTAAGGTGCCAAGAACCTAAACAAAAGCCTGTCTATCTATGAAGAGAGCTATCAGGCCAAAGAGGGTCTCACTGAGCCTTTGTTCACCTGGTTGGTTTGTCTAAAGCTTTTCATGCGAGTCGTATTTCTAAATTCTGTTGTTCATGTTTTATGGGAATGGCAAGCTGCTTGTACTGGGTATGCGAAATGCCTGCAGATTAAAAAAAAAAAAAAAAAAAAAAAAAAAAAAAAAAAAAAGAAGTAATCATGTTAAAGGCTTTTGAAAAGGAACTACTTTGAGATCCAGCCCAAGGTGACCGCAATCCTTTGCATTTGGGGCTTGAGGTTCGGTGTGTCCTGTGCTGTTCCTGTGGTTTTTGGGAAGACACAAAGGCTGGATTTCCCTCAGTTCCACCCCTGCTCCCAGGGATTGGCACTTAGCAGCAGTAACTAACCACAGAGCTCTTGCAGAGAAGCCGAGCCCTGCAAGCACAATTTGCATTTACAACACAACACCTGTTACGGCAAAGGAGTGCAGAGCCCTCTTGGTTTCAATTGCCATGTCACCCAAATGAGTTATGTCACCATTATATGATTCAACTCATTATGAGGAAGATAAGGTTATTCCCCTGTTACCTGAATTCTGTGAGTTATATTGTTTCTGCACAGCACTATTAAGTCCAACTTGATAGGCTTGCCTTAAATAGATGTGCAGTTAGAGATTCTGAACAGTTTTCTGTTGAATACAAAGGGTTTGAATTTGAAGGGTGTATTCTGGCCTCGGCATTACATTGTCAGAGTTCATATTCCTCTAAAGGTCTAATATCCAACGGCAGCTGCTGCTTCTGAGCAGCTCTGCATTACCATTGAAGTAATACACTTGTGCTAAAGCCCACTCTCAAAATCAGATGGGGTCAAGGGCAAGAAAAGAGAGCTTTTACCTCTATATCTGCCTCTTCCAGTTCTTTCCAGACAGTTTTGTCCAGCTCAGAGCAGGAAAACAGGAGGTCTGTCCTACCATTTCATACAGCCACACCATGGTCTTCATGGGACGACACCATGGGTGTTCACCTGGGATAACCCTGGGGCCAAAATGCTGCTGTGTGGCCTGCCAGAAGGTTTGAAGGGATATTTACAGCCTTAATGATGCTCTGCTTGGTATCTCCCTCCAGCCCTCTACAGACCAGTTTCTGAGCTTGTAACCTTTACACCCTTTCCCTTTTTTTCCCATTTGTTGTCTTCTGGAAACAGTTATGGTTTGGGCTTTTGTGGGTTTGGTTTTTAGTTTGGAGGATTTTGTATTATTTTTGGGGATTTTTTTAAGGCCTTTCCCTTCTGGGAAGGCCTTGAACTTTTTGTTAGAGCCAGTAGCAGATCAAATGATCTGCTGCCCTGAGTGCAGCCAGTGGTTACTCGGAGAACTTGGGAGCTTGGCTGTGACCCAAAAGGTCTAACCTGCCTGGAGATAAGGTGCTGGGCTCCTGGGGTTGGCAAGAGACCCGAGTGTGGTAAAAGCTGAATTGCCCAATCCGGCTGAAGGGGTAGGAGCTCTGCTTGCTCTCGCAGAGACGGGAGAAAATGTATTGCTTTTTTGAAACTCAGTAGCTCTGTCAGAAATGTTACATCCCAACAGAATTGTAATTTGTGTTTTCTAGTAATTGTTTGGTGAGCAGTGTGGGAAAGAACATAGGAATTTTCACACAGGCAGCTGTTTCTGGGTTTTCCTGAGGTTGGTAATGGTTGAGATTTGGCCCACGATTTCGAAACCCCAGGCTGGGACACACAGAAGAAAATCTTAGCAGAAGTTTTTTTCCAGAATGGCTTTTTCTTTAGGTAACACAAGTAAGGTCAGCTCCCAGAAATGAGGTTTCCATAAACAGAAGACAACCAGCCCAGCTGAGTAGTTTGCACTGGAGATGTCAAGTTCAGCTGGATGGGATTTATATCTGGAGGTTTTCAGTCCATTGAAACTCAGGAAGACAATTTCCCATGCGAAGCATTTGAGACTTAACCTCAGACCATACTGCTGGATCTTGGTGTTCTTCAGGACATTTGAAACGACTTGGGGTTGGAAAATATACCTGCAAATTACAGGCAGTCATGTTTGACTGTGCTGGAATTTCAGTTCTTGTAGCAGCCACGCATACAAGTGGAGTGTAACTCATACCACTGCTGCGTGCTAGAGTTTGACTGGTGCATGCCTTCTGCCAGACCTCACAGTTAAATGTATGCCTAACAATTTAAAACACTGCAACAGTGTTTTTAAATATAGGGTGGTATTATAACAACTTTACTCAGCAGTTTTCTGCGAATAATACCCACTTTATTAAAAAAATTCCAGATCAGCTTAAAGCTTAACCCCAGTCATTGACAAACATTTTTAACAACAAACCTCTGCTTTTTGGGGAATGGAAGTTGTGCAAATTATTGGAAGTTCAAGCTTGTGGGTGACATACTTTAAAAAAATCTTTAAAATTAGGTACCTCAGATATCCTTGCAGAGTGAATTAAAATATAAAAGGTGTTTTAATCCTTCTGCAGGGCCCATATTAGTAGCACAACCATGGCTTGGCCAGGCTTGGGAGACCTGTGTCCCCTCTGTGCTTCCGAGCCCAAGGTGGCTGCCCCTGTGCAGAGAGGTGCAAAGCAGAGGTCCCACAGGCATCGTTGATACAAGTGCTTGTCTGTCACTCAGCCACTATGATAGATGAAGAAAAGCCTGAAGATTGCTCTTACCCCACCTCCCAGAGGAATTTTTTTGTCAGGTCTGGTTATCTCATCCAGACGTTAAATAGCTTTGTTTTATCATCTTCCCATCACTGTCAAAAGCTCTGAATACTCTTGTATGTTAAAAAAAAAGATTTGCTTTAGACCTCAGATAATTAAAATCAAATAGAAATCATTGCAACTTGAAAAAAAATGCTTAAAACCTGTAAGCTGAAGATAAGCTGGAGATCTATTCATTTTTAAGAAATTGTTTCTCGAGTTGACAGGAGTTTAGAAAGCTTCGGTGTTCATACAGGTACCTACAACCTCTCCATCTCTTCACTTCTTCACCAAGAGTTGATGTTAATAAATGGAGAAAGCATTCATTTCTTCATACACAAAGACTTGTGTTGCTGTATGGTCTCAACATCAACAGGGGCAGATTTTTCTGGCTTCACAAAACAAAGCCAGCCATCCACATTAGCTTAGAAACCTGGCTGCATTTAATGCTCTTTCTTTTTTCCAGCAAAGGCTCACTCCTGGAAACATCTTGTTCTTGGAATAATGGTCATTTTTGGCTGCTTTTCTTTGATGGTTTTAGGCTTAGCAGGTTGCTAGTGGTACTGTGCACCAGGCCTTCCCCTGAGGGACTCTGTGGTGGGTGTGTTGCTGGTAACTGTGGAGGTTTGAATCCATCATTTTCTTCTGAAATTTTCAGATGCAAAATATATTGCTCTTCTCACAGCTTTTCCTCTGGAAATCTATGGAAAATTAGGAGTGGATTCACAAATGTAGCTCTTCCATAGTAGACAACAAAAACCTGTTTTGAGGAGAACTTGAAACCACATTGATATTGCTGTATTTAATCCTTCAAACCACTTTTGCTAACTAATAAGTAATTTAAATAAGTTTTACTTAGGTACTAGGTTATTACAGTGCCTGAATACTGCAGGCTTATATGCAACAGCTAAAATATACTTTTGATCATACTCTCTAGAGAGTGTATCAGTCTGGTCATGTAACATTAGGTCTCATGTTACATAGGTCTCCTAAAACTTACAGATATAACCTTCCATTTTGCTTATAAATCAATTATAATGGTGGATTTGACTTCTAATTTTCTGTTCTTCTCTTTTAGAACTAGGACAGCAGATAAATGTACCAGTACCTAAAGGAGTCCCTGTTCCACCTCAGACTGTCTTTTCACAAAGGATTGCAGATGCTGACAAAATACATACTGTGACCTTCCTTCTGCATTTCTTATTTATAATCTTTCTGGAGATGCACTTCTATGTATCTGGAGATACATTTCTTATTTAGAAAGAACAATTTTATTAAATAAATAATGACTGAATATTTACTTACTCCAAAAATGTGCTTTTTCACATGGGATCACAGAACCAGTCTGCTCCTCTATAGCAGCAGCAAAGCAACCTCTTTTTGCTAAATTGTTACATCTTCTCTCTGCAAGGGTGCAGTTTGTACAAAGTTTGCCATCAGAGAGCTGCACAGGGAGAGAAGGGACAATGGCAGAGATGGGGTGTACCATGGGTGAAACACATGAAACAAATGCAAAGCAATGCCCAGGAGCAATTCTGGTAGTTAGGGACTTCATGGTCCCCTCCACTCCCAGTGCACCCCGCAGATCCTGGCTCTCCTACTCTCGCCCAGCTCTGGCTGCCCCTCTGGCCTGGGCAGCATGGTCTGACAGCCAAAACAGAAGCTAAAAATAGAAACATTTCCAGAACAGCACAGTGGAATGGTTCACAGATACACAGCTCCACTACATCATCAACTGTCCCAAGTGATGCCCATGTCTCCTACATTTAGTATGGGATTCTGTGGGTTTTCTCCCCCTCCTAACAGGGGTTAAAAAAAAGGCCAGTACAAGACAAATTAAATCATCTCTCTAATTACTTCTGGAAAGCCAAACTCCTCCTCTGACACTTTAAGACTTTATCTCCAGCTGTGTCTTGGCATATCTCCTCTGTCCTGGTTTGCCTACGCCCTCCTTGTGTATATTCTCACTGAGAACACACCGCGTGTGAGCTGCAGCCCGACAGCCTCCTGTGTCCCCTCCATTTGCGCTTCTGGGCTCTGCCTGGGGTTGCTCCAGCTCGCTTATCCCAGGAATTCAACACTGTCTGCCGTCTAGTAGCTGTGAGTTTCCCGAGATTACTCCCAACTGTGGGAATTGTCCCAAAACATCTCTGCTGTTGCGACTGCCTTAGTCGCATCTCTTTAAAATGCAGGCTCCAGGTGATTGACTTCCAAGTAAGAGGAGCTGAATGGGTTTAGACAGATTAACATTCTAGCAGTAAGTGGCAGTCATTCCAAGGAGCTAAATCAAATTCTCAAGTGCTCATTAGCAACAGGGAGAAAAGAAAAAAAAAAAAAAAGAAAAAGAAAAAAAGAAAAAAGAAAAAAAGAAAAAAACTAGTTTGAGAACATAAAAAAGAATGAGCACATAATGAAGAGATTTGGTGGAAACTGTTTTTCTGTTTTTTCATTCAAGTTTTTCATTGATGGCCATCTCCCTAAAACACCAGGTCATGGGGTGCTGCTGCATGGCATTTGCTTGTAACACGAAATACAAAAGCACAGTTAACCCAGGTTCACCTCAAGTTCAGAATCAGCCCGGTAGAGTTTGGCTGGCAGGATGTGTGTCGGCAATGCCGCACTTCAGTGGCAGGGGGGAAGCTACCGCAGCTACCAGTTGCTGTCCAGCCTTGGAAGGACTGCTCTGCACCCTGAAAAACAAAATACAAGTCTGCTGTGATGAGTTCACTCGGGTCATCCAGGGCACTTCGTGCGCTGGTAATAATTTGTCTGTTTGGAGTGTCCTAATAGGACAATTGCAGCAATCATTTTGAGGGGGAGGTAGGGAGGACTCTCACCACTTAGCAATCTGGACAAGAAATCCTGCTCTGTCTCGGGGCGTGCAGGGACAGTGGTTTCACTGCAGGCTCCCGAAGGTGCACTGCCACTGGCCATTGCCAAACAACGTGCTGAGGAGGATGGCACGAGGTGGCCCTGCGGCAGCCACCGCTGCAAGGTCATCCTGCGTCCCCATCCTCGGGCAGCACGGCTCCCCTGCCCTCCGCTGCTCCCCTCCCGGGCACCCACCACTCCTTCCCCTCCCAGCACTGTCCTCGTCCAGGCTTAGGAGCAGGGTGAATCGTGGGTCTGAATCTTACTGGTGAGAGGAGTAGTTTACATTTATACCAAATATTTATAGCTTTTTCTCAAGCTTGTTTTCCTAGAGTTCTACAAATCACGCAAACAGATTTTTGCAGTTTAGGCAGTTGCACTGCAGAACTTCACCTGTTCTCACTAAAAACATAATAAAAGGCCTAAATAGGAAAGATTTGGAGTTATTAATAACTCATCCCATAAAAGTAAAATCAGCTCTACCTGAGTGCAGAGTGAAGTTCCAATTTACCTTTTACATTTCAGAAACAGCAGAGGCAAATCCTGCCCCAGGTTCCCCTTGCTGCTTGATTTGCTCAGAGGAATATTTTCACTGCTGTTTCACCCAGCGCTAATGAGTGTAAAACCCAGTGGGTTCACAGCAGCTGAGCAGCGGCAGGAGCACAACCCTGAGCTGTACCTGGCTACAGACTCGCCGGCAGGAAAGGAGGAAAACCCAAAAGCCCTCTTCAGGCTTGAATGCTTGAAGAAAAGTTGCTTAAGGGTTTGGTTTAAATCAGGCACCTACACCTGGCTTTCTAGGCATCAGAGCTCCAGAAGCCAGCCCTCCCAGGTTCTGCTTGGTGTCTGGCTCATGCTGTTCCATTCCCTGCACTCTCCACCTGCTCCGCACAGTGTGCTTTGCCTAAAGTGAAGCTCACCCTTGGCACAGGAGCATGAAGGAAAGTGCCTGGGTGTTCTGGCAACAGAGTCAGCGTGAAGCCTGGAGACAGTTGAATACATTCCTTTGACCAGCACCCACATTTTTCAATGCCTTTTAGAAAGCAGCTTTCACTGAAAAAAAGAAACAGCAGCAAAGAGATCAAGATGTCAGGAAATGCTTTTGCTGACTTGGTGCGAAGAAAATATTTTTCTTATCCAAAGCAGCAGAAGAAGCTGAATAAGTCACTTGACCTTCCTTCCTTTCCTCTCCTCACCCTCTAGGCCTTCTGCCTCTGCAAAGGACATTTCCTCAGCCATTTGCCATCCTGTCTAGCACATTCCTTCATTATTTTTTTCCTTACATAGTCAGCACTTTGGACTATTCAGAACACCTCTGATTTGCTCCTACCTTGCACTGATGGGCATGGCAAAGCCTTCTGCCTGAATCCATCACACACACAGTGGTTATAGAATTTTGCATAAACAGTAGCTGAAATGATAGCAAGTTTTCTTTCTGGGATTCTGAATCTCTCTGCTATAGTCTTGACAGTTCACAAGCTGCAAATTTGTGGATCTAAGCCCATTATGCTTGAAAGCACTGCATACTGCAAAAATTCGTGCAAGAATTTGAGTCATTTTGCTAGGAAGTGTCATGCATAGCTCCCATGATCACTATTACAAAGTATGATCCTAATTAAAAGAAACAGAAACTACAAAAAGAACCTTTGTTTTCAGAATCCTGATAGTTTGCTGGTGTAAATTATTGTTTCCTTCCATTCTCCTCTGGATTTCTTTGATCCTCTAAGCCAACACAGGTGAGGAACAGAAAGTTGGATCTTTTTCCTACTGTACCATGCATTTACACTGCAAGTACAGTCCCCACTGCAAGCACTGTGGGCACAACATGGTCTCCAGGCTCATAATTAACAGTGATGATTAATGGCAAAGTATCTGTCAGAAACTGTGGGAATAACTGCTCATCCCTTTAGGAAGGGAGGTGCACAGGATGACGTCTCCAAGTCTCTTCCAGCACCATGACTCTGTGACAACATGAAGACAAAAGACCTCCTGCTTGTTTTTCAAGTAGTCAGCTCTTTGCAGGGCTGCAGCTAAGAGCTAGGAAAAAAACATCCTTCCATCTGCAAGCAGAGCTCATTGATAGGTGTGCAAAATTCTCCTACCATGTAACATTTTTATGACTATTTGATTCTTTTCTTCCAATTATTGCCACAATTATACTATGATGCTAGCTCCTAATGGCAGGCTCTCTGTTCAAAATTATGCTTTTTGTGACAGCTGTAATTTATGGACCTGGAAATGGAGCCCAGATTGCAGCAGACATCCTGATGTCTTATTAGTTTAGAGACTTCAACCCAATGAACTTTTCTTAAAATTCAGTCCAATGATGCATAGTAAAACTACTGTTTTCTTACCTGTTTCAATGGAATCAAGTCTCTATTAGAGAAGAATAGAAACACCATATGTCAGAGATTTCGATTTTTGTAAAGCCATCTTCATCATTGCCCTTCTATATTCAACAAGAAAACTAGGAACATGAGCACACTTCAGTGAACGTTTCCATTTTTAGTAAAGATCCTCACTTTGAAAGGGGAAAATTATTTCACCTGCTGAAACTTTTCATGATGCCAATGTGAACAGAAGTGTGATGGCATGAAACTGGTGCCACTGCAGTAGCTTGTGTGCATGAGCAGGTTTGTTCCCAGGTGGGGACCATTCCTTGATAATTGGGCATTTCCTCCCCTGCTGCTGTCAGTAGCACCTCCCTGGAGGCTCAGGGGCTTGACCAGAACTACATTTTGGGAGTGCTTGCATGATTTCTCTGTCAGCTCATCTTCAGCTCGTACTAACAAAGTGGTAGCAGATGGGAGAGAATAGCGTCAGAGCACTCTAGGTTTTTGCATGGTTTCTGTCTGAAATCTTTCCCGGTTGCTCAAAGCCTCCTTCTAGTTTCTCCACTTGCTCCTGCACAGTGGGTAGAATCTATGGGTGTTTTTTTTTGCTACCTGCAATTGAAACTGGAGAATTTTGGGAAAAGCTTCAGCTGGATGGATGTGTCTGGAAGGAAAGGAAAGGAAAGGAAAGGAAAGGAAAGGAAAGGAAAGGAAAGGAAAGGAAAGGAAAGGAAAGGAAAGGAAAGGAAAGGAAGAAATGTAGTAAAGATTATGGAAGTAGAAGAAAAAAGTAAAAAAGAAAAAAGAAAAAAGACCCCAAAACAAAACCCCCCCCCCCCCCAAAGAAAAAAGGCAAAGAAAACCCAAAAAAACCACAAAACAAACCCCCCAGAGCACCTTGGCCATTGTAGTAGAAAGTGCTGCTAAAACCCCAGTCATGTCAGCACTGGCTAGAGGGAAAGTGCTCCTGACACTGTGCACCACGTTCTTCTCCATCTCTCCTCCTTAGAACAATTCTGTTTATAACACCAGTAGATATTTTGGCTCTGTCGAGGTTATTATTAACAAACCACTAATTACTAAGCTAATAGAATTAAAAGAAACACCCCACAATTAAGGCCTATAAAATTCATGTAATCTCTCTACTTCTGTAGGAGCAGTCTGACAGGGATGGCAGAGCCCCATTACGTGGCACAGAAGGTGTCTGGCTTCCAGGCAGTGTAAGTCATCAGGTCTGTGGCAACTTGTACTTCTTACTGCTGCTGTTAAGAGACTATTTTAGATAGTCACAGATTTATTTGCACACAGATTTATTTGACCTTCACTTACTAAGACCAGACTAAGCCATTAGTTTTTCTTCTGGTGAATCCCATTAATTAACCTGCCAAATATTTCATCAGAGTTCCTAATGGGAAAACCTACAGAGGAGCTAATGTTTATTATGGTCACTAGTGTAGCTTATCTTACTGTAGGTCTGGAGGGACTTGGTCATGGATCAGGATCTTGTTATGTTAAATGCTGCCAAATGTGGATCACATCCCACATTTTTCCCCACAGAACTTATCATCTGAATAGACTTTGTCAACAGATCTTCCATAGGATAGAGTACACCTGGACTTGAAAGATAAAACAGCAAGAATTACCTTTTTTTGTTGTGAGTTAAACTACATAACTTTAAAAGTCATACTTATTTAAAAGTCAAACCAATTGTATCTGTGCCCCTGTTTGTGACTGTGTCACAAATTCTTCCACTTACCGTGTTATGCATAATCAGAAGTCATAGTTTTATTTTGATCTTGTTCTTATTCTGCGTGAATTGATATATGCAATGTTAAACATTTGCTTCTAAGTTAATTTTTAAAAGAACAGTGGATTCCTTAGAGTGTTGCAACTAAGACTAAAATAAAAGATCGATTTTAATGTGCCATGTCTTTTATTCAAGTATATACAGTCTGCATTTTTCACATAGGCTGGCTGAAATTCACTTTTATACTGCACATCTTTAATTAATTTTCAGCTAGGGAGGATTTCATTGCTCTTTAGAACTGACTTGTTTAACTCTCCGATTAAGCTGAAAAGATGTGAAATATTGAAAAAGAGGAAAAAACATAAACATATGAATGTTCATCATTAGCTAACTGCAGGATGCTACAGGTAAGGGAATTAAACTGATAAATATGTTTTCTGTATAACATCTCAAATTGTGTTGCGCTGTTCATCTTGCTCCTGTGGATCTGAAAGGGCTGCTAAGGGTAGGGATCTTCTTCAAATATTTCAAAAAGACTCATTGTGCTGCTGTTATATGATGATCAGTTAAAAAATAATTATTATAGAAATTTTCAAAGCTGGACTTCAGTGCTACTCAGAGTATTCCTGCCTGAGCTTCTCACTCCCTTCAGTTTCAAGCTGATTTGACAGGCAAGCAGAGTGTTTTTAGCTTTCCTCTATCTAATTTTGAGACTACACCCTTACCCTGTGTACATCCAACTCTTATAATTGCTTACAGTTCAGTTTGTTTTTAAACATGATGTGAATTTTTTTGTTTGGTTTGGTTGTTTGTGTTTAAAAAAATTTTAAAAAAAGACAACAGAGAAAATATTGTGGCCTCAACCATTTCCCTGTCACACAGCCTTCTGTCCCTAATTCCCAGATAAGTATGTGGATCTTTTGTTATGTTTAATTACTCCTTCCATCCCCATTGCTAATACTTGTCTTTCCTAGTAATCTGCATCCTCTTTTTCCTTTGTGCATCACCAATTATTAATTATTGTGTCCTTTTTGGAGGGCAAGAGACATGGAGCTGGATGCTGGTGCTTGGTATTTGGGGTTTACTCAGCAGTGGGGGAAGGCAGCAGCTGCCCAAAGCCTGGGATGAGAAAACATGAGTAACGTTTGATCAAAGGTAGTCAAGGGCCCAGTCTTACTTTTCTTTTTGTCCTATCATGGCTCCAAGGGACTATTTTAAGGAATTATTTCAAAATTCAGTTTGATCTCATCGAAGTTGATTTCTGACATCTGTCACCCATTATTGAAGGAGCTCCTGTACCAGAGTGGGTATTAGAAACAAGAACAATCCCCAAATTTGAGTGTTGACCCAGAACTTTGCTGAAAGTCAAGGCAAATATAAAGGTAACCATAATTTTCTGCTGAAATTTGTCTTTGAGCATATGTCCTCCCAGGGTTAGATGGTCAAGAACATGAACACTGAATATTTTTTGCAAAAGAAGTGTTACTTTAAAATGTTAAAGAGATTTTAAAAGAGTTTTAAACTGAAAGAGGGTAGATTTAGAAGAGCTTTTAGGAAGAAATTCACCACAATGAGAGTATTGGGGCACAGGAGCAGATTGGCCAAAGAAGGTGTAGAGGACCCATCTCTGGAGCAACCCGGTCTAGTGAAAGATGTCCCTGCCTGTAGCAGGGGGGTTGGAATTAGAGGGTCCTTAAGGTCCTTTCCAACCCAAAACATTCTGTAATACCATGATTATTCATGGTGGGTAGACTGGAGACAACTGAGGGCTCAAAAGCAGCAAGCTAATACACAGAACAGAGTGACAAATTACAGCAGTGCAGGTAGACAGTCCTACTGAAAGCCTGCAGGGGAGCCTTCTGATTTAGTATCATCTGTTGCTGCAAATAAACTATTTCATGATTATTTGATTTCTCCTGTATCCAGAAAATTCCTGGTTTTGTTAATTGCTAATTAAAAAAAAAAAATTAGCTAGCTATTTAAGTCAAAAAGAATATCAGTGTTTACTAACATAAGGCTTGTGTGGTACAGAGATCTTGTGTATCTGAATGACCTTCCTGTTTGATGGGTTCCTTTTCTGCGTTATAGTCCCACAGCCTATGTCCCATGTCCTGCTGAAATACTTCTGTCCGTTGGAGAGTGGAGAGGGTTCAGCTCTTACCATTATTTTCAAGTCCCTGAGTCATCTGAGTCCCTTTATTCTGCTAACCACCCATGACTGTTATGGGATGTGTGTGAGCACACCCTCCCTCCCGCAGTCAAAAACTTCTCTGACCTCTACTCAAGCTCACAGCCAGCCAAGCTCACAAGATCTGCATGCCCCACAGTGATGGCTGATGTTGTCTTGGTGGCCTCTCAGACCTTGCTGCTTATGTGTGCTGAGAGACAGAAGTGAATTCAGGCCACTTCTTTTCTCTGCTCCCTCCCCCTTTTTACAAGGATTAATAAATAGCTGAATTCTAGTTGGCTTGACTTTTGTTCTGTTCTTAGGGCTTGCTTTGGTACATAACGATAATTTCCTGCTGAACTGCTTCTGCTGCACTTTGCCTGTTTCACTTCCCTTCCAAGAGAAGTGACTTCAGAGTAAATACTAGACCAGAATTGTGTGACTCCTAGCCAGGGTTAAATCTGACCACAGAGCCTTGTGATTTTACCCAGCTTCTGATTTCACCAGCGATGGCTTCCAGTTTTGAGCTAAAGAAATGTGTGTTTGCTGTGAGGAGAGCACCCAAGTTTTCAGCTGTGAATTCTCAACCATTCACAAAGCAGAACACAACTCCAAGATCCCCTGTGCAAACTATCTGCTCTTCTGAGCTGCAAAACTGTGAGAGAAGAGTAATACTACATTCACGGTGCTTTGCCCTTGCTTTTTCAGGTCCTCATTTTATTACGAGGTGTGCAAAACCGCTTTGTATGTGTGACAGAGCTCTGCATAATAATAACAGAAATGATAACTATTATTATTTTTGTGCTGGAGGCAGTGCTGCTTGTGGCTCTGTGAAAGGGTGGAGCTCTCTTCCCTCCATAAAGCTTTCATAAAATCAAGAGGGAAGAAGAGCAGCAGCTTGTTGCAGCACTCTGTGAGTTGTGGGTTTGGTTGGAGGGTTATGTAAGGGCACCTTTGCATACAGCCAAGGTGCATCGTACAGACACCCCTGAACTAAAACACCCCAAAGTACACCTCTGGCTCCCAAACCCCCAAAGACTGTTTTCTAGCCAATGCAACAGGAGCATGTGTCATACAAGCCAACATGCCAGCTGTGACAGGCCACAGTGACAGAGCTGGCAAACAGACTGCATGGAAGTGTCACAAAGAAAACAAGACCTTTCTGAAGGACAAGGTGCTGTGTTACAGATTAAGCATATTAAAATCTTTTTTGTAGGAAGGGACACAATTTCACAGACCACTATCAGAAATGCTCAGTCACTGAACTTCAGCTTTAACTAGAAAAAGATCAAATGCTGTATGATTACAGACTTACAGACTCTTTGATTACTGAATTATATTTAAATATTCAACCTGTAATAGGAAATATTCTGTGTTAGAAAACTTAAAATTCAGAGTTGAAGTAGAGGCTTTTAAACTTTTTACAAAAGTAGCAGATGTTCTGCTTATCCAATTAGTTTTCTGATAATTAGAAATTCATTCTTGAGTAACATACTCTCACTTGTGTTTTTCATAGTTTCCCAATTAGAGAGAGAGGGAGAAAAGAGTTTTTTCATAATCTCCTTAATGAAATGCAGTCACCAAATTTTCAACGTGCAGTTTTCTTGCTGCAGTAGTCAGCTATTGGGCAGGAGTGATAAACTGTACAAGAGGTATTACACAACTGATAACACAATGAGCCATAGGCAGAATGGAGACACACTTAGCCCCCAAAGAAACACCCCAAGCCCCCTGACATTGCATGTACATAGCCAGACATTTTTTATCGCAATTTTAAGATCACTTTTGGAGTACACCTTCCTTAATCAAATACTATTGCCTTTAAAGATTAGTGTTCACAGCCTAATCATGCTGCACTTAGCTTAATTTGCTTTGCTATGGACTCATTAAATTCTTTCTTTTGGTCAGAAACCCTGCCATGGCTTGGCAGAGGAACAGGAAATCTCTTCTCCATGCTGCAGGGTTGTGACTGCTCTTTCATTTTAGCCCACAGACTGGAGAGTGCTGCAGAAAATTACATGTGGGTCACTCCTTCCTTCCTATGTAAGGAGCTCCGAATCCCTTAAAACACTTTGTCAGCTGGACAATTGGGACGAGAGGGAGAAAAATTATTCTTATGTCAAAAATGGCTCAGATTGCCATTCTATCAGTTAGATCTAATGTTTAATTTTAGGTTACCTGAAACCTCAATGGCAACAGTTCCTACAACTGATCATAAATTATTGAGGATGCTTTCATCCCATCTCAGCTTGTGATAGATCCAACATTTGATGATCAAGAAGAAACTTTCCTGAATTGCTATTGTCATTTGTGCTGAGAAAGTGCACTTAAGGAACAACCTGGCAACATTTACCTGTTATTTGAATGAGAATCTCTGAATCAGAGTGAAGCACAAGTGATAAATACTAGAGGTTTTGCACTATTGACCCACAAGCACATGTGAAGAATCAGTAGAACGGGCAAAGCTACACTTTTAGCAGCATAATTTAAAATAGCTGACTTCACCACACTGGTGCAACCATGGCTTTTGGTAGCATACCTGTGCTCTGGACACGCAGGACAATGCACTCATATGTCTTTCCATTTTCTGTACTATTCATTATATTACAGAGACACTCATTTAGAAGTAATCTGTACATGTTGGCAAGGAACTGCTTCTGCCAATAATGCATTTGCTCCTTTAAATGGAGCAAATGGAACATAAGTTCTCTCTTCTTGAGGTGGATTGCTTGAGAACTTTATTGGCAAACTTATCAGATGGGGACACTATGGGATAACCTCCCTTTGGGTAAATGGGTCATGATTTTAAAGAAGAGTACTATAGAATACTGAAGAGGTTTTTGTACCACTAAACCCATCATTACTTGCAATTCTGGGCTATTTTTTTCTTAAAGAATTTAACGGCATAAAATGTTTGCTGCTAACGCTGAACTCCCATTTTAATTCAAGTATTTTATGAAAATTTTCCCCATGTGATTATTTGCTCATTCATGCAGGTAAGTTCTGAAAGTTTTTTGGGTTTTTTTGTTTGTTTGTTTGTTTGTTTGTTTGTTTTTGGGTTTTGTTTTTTTTAAATTCTTGATGCACTTGCTAAAACTGGAATCATCCTTTTATCAGCTTTTGAATTGCAATTGTTTGGAGAGAACACACTGTTAACTTGAACTTTGCAACATTTGACTGTGAGCTTTACATATTATCCCAAAAATAGTTTGGTTCATTGGTTTCTGCCTGCAGCAATACTCTCTTAGGGAGTCAATGTGGATTTGCTTAGGTAAAACCTGTGAGATTTTTCTATACTGGAAAAAGAATACAATTAGAGAGATTATTGTTTAGAAGGACAAACTGCTTTCAAAAAACATAGGTAATATCACAAGAAAAAAGCAGCATAGAGGTTACTCAGCCCTGAATATTTCTTTTAAGAATTAAGAAAAATTCTTAATTAAGAATTGCTAAGAATTAAGAATAAAAAGAATTATTTTTAAAATTCTGAAGAATTAAGAAAATCAATTTCTTTCACTAGTTTTAACCTCTAATATTATTTATTCTTTAAAGATTTAACTTGCAGGACTTCTAGTCTGCTGTTGGGGGCTTGATCTGTCTGGTTATCCTGGGTAAAGATCCTCTGTCTACTCATCAATTACAGGTGTTAATTGGGGTGAGGGTCATGATACTAATCAGTTGCACAAATAACCTACATGAGGAAACAAATAGATGAATAGTATCTCCAGATCACTACTAGTGGTAAATATTGTTCTCTTAAATATTTGTGTATACATGATGGAACCTTGCTTGTTTTTGGGGGGATTTTGGTTGGTTGGTTGGTTGGGTTTTTTGCTTTCCAGAAAAAAAAAAAAGGCCACAAAACCAAAACAAAACAAGCTGCATTTGAAAAAAAGTGACTGAAGGGAGAAGCAAAACCTTCCTTTATTTTCTGTATTTTCTTTTTTTTTTTTTTTTTTTTTTTTTTTTTTTTGCTGTTGCATGACAATGCAAGCAGGAATTACTACTTTTAAAAAAAATCTGCTGGTGTGTGCTTCCTGTTCCAGTTTGTTTAGTCACAGGTCTGAATTAGATCTCTCTGTTGGTTGGTTTCATTTACTATAAACAGGTCTTGTGCTTTGTTTCAGTACATCAAAGCCCATAGCCAGGCACAGACAGGTAATGTAAAAGGGGCTAAGACATTTTACAGTCTTGCTTCATTGTTTCTTTAAGCCTTCCAGACGACGGTCAGAGGGATCACACAGAGTTTAAAAGAAGGCTTGGTTATTGTTTTTTTATATATATAAACTGGTTTCTCTCTTGTTCCTTTTCTAGAAACCACATGTAACTTTAGGTCCGAAAAGTGCAAAATGTGGCACATCTTAAACCGGCGTTACCTCTGCCTTGGGGTAACTGCATCAGGCAAAGTTGTAGGCTCCTCTCCCTGCTATGCTGATGCCTGCTGCTGTCCTTCAGGTGAGTACCCGAGGTTTATTTTCTTTTCAAATATCCATCCACCTGAAGGAGGCAGATGGCTGAGAAGGGTATTTTTTCATGACTGACACTGCCAAGAAAAAAAAAAAATCACTGTTTTAGCCTTTTAAAGATAAATGTGAATCACTCCCTCCCACAGTATTTTTAGTAAAGCTGCTCTAAAAGTTTGTTTCCTTCCAGCCCTTGCATCTTTCCAGGTTTTCCTCTCGTTTTTTTTTTCTTTCATTCTTTTTTTGTTGTTGTTGCTTGTTTGTGGGGTTGCTTTTTTTGTTTGTTTGTTGGGGGAGGGGGCTTGTTGGTGGTGGCTTTGTGTGGGTTTTTTTTGTTTTTTTGTTTTTTGTTTTTTTTTTAAAATCTGCCCTCTTAAAACAACAGGAATGTTGACTGGCCCTCAGCCAGCCAGAACTCAGCAAGCAGGGTAAAATTTCAGCTCAGATTTACGGGAAGGTGTTGGGAGTAAAAATCTGGTTTGGTGAGTTTAAGGCAGGGAGTAGTCAAGAGACAACCTTGCTACTGTGAATGTGGAGAGAAAGAGAGGAGGGGAGGGGGGAGGAGGATAATAAAAACCACCCAGGCTGGAGATTAGAGACCAATTTTTCCCCTGTCCGAGTTTCAGTGCGTGTTCCTGAGCTCCTGCAGCTTTATCGAGTTTGTAAGCAGAAAGCCGGGTCTGGGGCTGGAAGAGCTGCGCGGTGCCGGGAAAGAGCTCAGCGCCCCGCTCAGCGCCCTGGAATGTGCGGCTTAGGGCAGGGGCGAGCAGGGGCTTTGGCTTAGCTGGTACTAATTGCAAGTTTTAGTGCTCAAAAACTCTGTTCAAAAAAAAAAAAAAAAAAAAAAA